>QANT01004623.1:0-49841 GCA_003254885.1 Purshia tridentata | reverse complement strand
ATTAAGATAACCATTTGTTTTGGAACTTTAGTATTAATATTATAATACAAGAAAGTTCTTAGGAGCTCCACGGTTTGAGTTGATAATAATATAGCACAAGAAACTTTTTCCTTCATAAAATATAAAGATAAATGGAATGTAACTTATTGTGAGCTGAACTCTTTTTTCAAAACTTTGGCAAGGCTATAACCCATTTGGTCCCAATGTAGAATCGTAGCTGTTCTTTAGTTCAATTTTTTTCAGCAATCTTAAATTTTTAATTATATTGGAGAATTATCACTAGATTGAACTTTTACCAACTTTGGCAGGGGCTATATAGCCCCTTTGGTCCCAATGTAGAACTGCAGCTAGTCTTTAATTTTAATTTTGTTCACTATCATTAAATTTTTAATCATATCGGACCATTATCATGACACTAGCTCCACCGTTTGACTTGATAACATACAAGGAAAAAGTAGAATGTAACTTATTGTGAGCTACTAGATGAACTATTTTTTCTAAACTGTGGTAGGGAGCTATAGCCCCTTTGGTCCCAATTTTAGTTCAATTTGTTCACCAACTTCAAATGTTTAATTATATTGGACCATTATCATGACACTAGCACACCATGTGCCTCAGTCAGTGTAATAAGGCAGCTCATTTGCTTGCTACTTTTGCTTTGCGATGTGCGCTTGTCGGGTTGCTTGGTTCCACGAAGCTCCTATCTGGCTTTGGGACCAATTGGCTCTAGATTTTGTATCTCCCATATAAGTTTTCAATGAAATATATCATTCAATCAAAAAAAAAAACTTATACAATCAATTTGGGAATGCCCACACCTGCTCTTTTATTTTGTTGTGTTTTTTGGGAATGCATTTTCTGTTTTCTGTCAGTTACTGGCCGGTTAATGACTAATGAGGGAATACCATGTCATATTCTCTCTCTTTCTCTCTATACAAATGTTTATATATATATATTGTAGGCTTCTTATTCTGAGGATCACAAATCATCCCTCTAAGTTCTCCAAGAGCCCTCCATGAGAAACTAAAAGCTTTAATTTTTTGCAGTCTGTTGATTAAGAAGTGATCACACAACAGTTAGTATTCATTACCTCACTTCATTAAGTAGTGACTCACAAGTCACTGAAGATATATCACAGATAAAGTATGAATGTGGAAGCTTAAGTTTGGAGCTGAGGGTGCAAGTGACCCTTACTTATTCAGCACAAACGACTTTGTGGGAAGACAGACATGGGAGTTTGACCCTCATGCAGGCACCCTTGAAGAGCAAGCCGAGGTTGGACACGCTCGTCAAACATTTTTCAACACTCGTCACCACCTCAAGCCCTGCAGTGACCTCCTCTGTCGAATGCAGGTATATCTATTGCATCAGGAATTCTCACATTTATACCTGGGTTATCCACACTTGGTTCGGACAGAATCCTATATGGAAATCTTTTATGCTAATCCTATACAGGAAATGTTTCAAACGAGATTTTATACGGGAATCCATGATCCTATATGAGAATTTTTTACGTTTGAAAAACTTCCTGGGTATGTTTTGACATAAAAGATTCTCGAATAGAATTTCATCCAGACCAGATGTGAATGACCCGGGTGTGGATACAAGGATCACAGCACCTCCATATAGAAATTATTGTTTTCTTACTACATGTTCAACATATTATATTATCACACTGTGGATTTAGATCATGCATTTAAAAAAGAGGCGTAGAATGCTAGTAATTGTAACACTATATGGTTTCCCTTGATACATCCAAGTATGTACATCATTTAAACTGTTCTGGTCATATATAGTAATTATAATCCCAAAGTAGTCCTGAATCACATTATCCTATACGCATAAAAAACAATAAAAAAGTGTAACAGTATGAGTGGTAAACTTGTACCAGATACAATTTCAAGTTTTTGGGTTTTTACTCAATTACCATTTCATATTCTAACAGTTGCTTCTGCAATGAAATTAATATCTAGCTTCTGCAAGAGAGAAATTTCATACAAACAATTCCCCAAGTAAAAGTAGAGGATGGTGATGATGAGGAATGTGCCCATAGAAAGGCCACAGCTGCATTCAGAAGGGCTGCTACCTTCTGGTCTGCCTTGCAATCACCCCACGGCCATTGGCCTGCTCAAATTGCTGGCCCTATGTTTTTCACTCCTCCACTGGTGAGTAATCTTCTTTTCCACAACAAACTACCAAGCATTAGTCATATATAACATCTAAGATTAGGAACAGTTAGATTCTAATACTAATTTTCAAGTACCATTTTCTTTTTAATGTTGTTTCTTCCCACAAAATGCAGATCATGACCCTGTACATTACTGGGCATCTTAATATTGTTTTGTCTGCAGAGCATCACAAGGAAATTCTTAGGTACATCACCTGTCACCAGGTAATAATGATTATGTATTATATATATAATATACATATATATTTTTTGAATGAAAATCTAATTCTATTTCTGCTTTCTAGATAATAAGGCTTATGCTTCCCAATTGGGCTTAAAAAATGATGTGCATTGCAGAACAAAGATGGTGGGTGGGGATTAGACATACAGGCTCCTAGTATGATGTTTTGTACACTTCTTAACTACATTTGTATGCGTCTACTTGGAGAAGGACCCGATGGGGGTCTAGACAATGCTTGTACAAGGGCACGGAAATGGATTCTTGATCATGGTGGTGCCACACATTCATCATCTTGGGGAAAGACTTGGATGGCAGTATGACCATTTCTAGTATTAGTTCAAATTGATAATCTTACTCTCTTAAGAGTACTTATTGCATAGTGTCTCAAATGAATAAATTTGTCTTCTATTGTAGATACTTGGTGTGTATGAATGGGAGGGAAGCAACCCTATGCCCCCAGAGTTTTGGGCCTATCCATCTTTGCTCCCTTTTAATCCAGGTTTGCAATTTATTTTTACTGTTTGAACTTGGAAAATTAGTCTATCTGATGTTTATTTGAAAGATTGTGACTTGACTTGGAAGTGGATTGTCTCTTTAGTAGTCTAGGTGACAAATGTTTTTCTTTCTCTTCTTTAGATATGGAATACTTAGATACAAGTTTCTAGGGTCCTTAAATTTATCATTAATTAATACTTTATGTTTGCAGCAAAATTGTTGTGCTATTGTCGGTTAACTTACTTGCCTATGTCATATTTGTTTGGGAAAAGATTTGTTGGCCCCATCACACCTCTCATTCTACAATTGAGAGAAGAAATCTATAATGAACCTTACAGTGAAATTCAATGGAGCAAAGTGCGCCATCTGTGTGCAAAGGTGAGTTTACATGGTTTGCACCTTACACTTTGAATCATACCATTATGCAACATTTTTATGTTATTCAAAACTTTATGCGCTTGCATAAAATGACTGTTCTATTTATTAATGCAGGAGGATAACTACTATCCCCATGGTAAGTTACAATGTTTGATGTGGGATAGTCTTTACACAATTTTTGAGCCTCTTCTTGCTCGCTGGCCTTTCAAAAAATTGAGAGAGAAGGCTCTTCAAGAAACCGTTCAACACATTCATTATGAAGATGAGAATAGTCGATACATCACAATTGGATGTGTGGAAAAGGTAGTCAGATTATTAATTAAGGAAACTGAGGAGAAATGCAAATAAACTCTGTTCAAGCTATATATGCCTGTGGTTTTTGATTGTAATGTCACTTGAATTCGGCAGCCATTAATGATGCTTGCTTGCTGGGCCGAAGATCCCAATGGGGAATCTTATAAGAAGCATCTTGCAAGGGTTGCGGATTACATATGGGTTTCCGAAGATGGAATAACAATGCAGGTTAATTTTCATAACTATATCCTACAATTTTATGCTCAGGTTTAAATTTCAAATTGTGGATGGAGGTGATGGGCCACTAAAGTACTTACTTTGATACTTTCTATTCATATGCAGAGTTTTGGTAGCCAGACATGGGATGCTAGTCTTTCCATTCAAGCTTTGGTTGCTGGAAATCTCACTGAAGAACTTGGATCTGTACTTAAAAAAGCACATGAGTTCCTAAAGAAATCTCAGGTTTCTGTACTTAAGTCCTAAAGGACTTTTTCTGTTTCTTTTCACTTTGATCATCAAGCATATTATTTATCGTTCAACATTTTCCGTTAGCTAATACATTCATTCTCTTGTAATATTCTAGGTTAGGGATAATTCTTCTGGGGACTTCTTAGCCCATTTTCGTCACATTTCCAAAGGAGCATGGACTTTCTCTGATCGAGACCATGGATGGCAAGTTTCTGATTGTACTGCAGAAGCTTTGAAGGTTGACTCGTACGCTTTTCAGAAGTTGAAGGTTGAGCCTTAGCCTTAAAAATTACATATTTCTTACTGCATATGTGATTGTTTTATTACACAGTGTTGCCTATTATTATCAATGTTACCACAACAACTAGTAGGAGAACAAATGGAACCTGCACGTTTATATGATGCTGTCAATATCATACTTTCTCTCCAGGTGAGGATTTGATTGTGGGATCATTTTGTCTTATAGTACATCTTTAAATGGGAAAATTGCATCTTGATCCAGGTGATAAATATAAACTCCATTGTATGATTTGAATCAGAGTCCAAATGGTGGTGTATCAGCCTGGGAGCCAACAGGAGCTCCAAAATGGTTGGAGGTAAATTAGGAAAATCTTAAACATGACCAAATAATTTGAAATTTCCATTGTTTCATTTTGTTCCATGACATGCGTATATTCAATATTTCTTCTGAAGTGGCTCAATCCTGTAGAATTTATGGAGGATCTTGTCATTGAATACGAGTAAAGTTCTTAATCCCACATTCCATTCTGTAATTATTGTTTCTATGGACTGCATTTCTTGAAGGCTAATGTAAGAGTCATGCAGCTATACCGAATGCACGTCGTCTTCAATCCAGGCATTAGCTACGTTTAGAAAGTTATACCCTGGCCACAGAATGAAAGAGATCGATGCGTTCATTATAAATGCTGCAAGGTTCATTGAAGATATACAAAAGCCTGATGGCTCATGGTATGTTTGCCATAAAATCAAAATATGTGAAACATACTAAAGTTTATTAAAACTTGTGTTAGAGAAATAATCTAAGTGGACAAGCATATTCACAGGTATGGAAACTGGGCAATCTGCTTCATCTATGGAACATGGTTTGCAATTAGAGGGTTAGAGGCTGCTGGCAAGACTTACCATAATTGTGAGGCTGTACGCAGAGGAGTTGAATTTTTACTCAATACACAGAAAGATGATGGTGGTTGGGGAGAGAGCTACACTTCTTGTACAAACAAGGTCAATTTTCTCTTTCTTTCTCCTTTTTCCTTTTACATGAATAATGTGCAGGCCGGGGTTTATTGGTTTATAGTACTCTTTTTATCCTTAATCATCTACCGGACTAGCTCATACACTCCAATACCGTGCCCCTATCGTTCTTGGATTTATTAGTAAGTCAAAGTATGATATTCTCTCTTGATCAGCATAAACTCAAATTATTCTGTGGAATTGGTTATACAGATCTATACACCTCTTGAAGGAGACCAATCGAATTTGGTGCAGACTGCAATTGGATTGATGGGTTTAATTCATGGTGGACAGGTTAGTACATGATTTTTGAATCTATGTACCAGCCACTTCTCCATATATTTTACTGTTACACATTCCAACTCCAGTTCTAAATTTTCAAGTTGGTTTTTGTTTTTTTTCCTTTTTTGGGTAAAGATGGAGAGAGACCCTACTCCTATTCACAGAGCTACAAAGCTATTGATCAATTCTCAACTGGAAAATGGTGATTTCCCTCAGCAGGTACCATTCTTATTCAATATATTGTGTAGCATGTGAAAATAAAAAATAATATCATATTTTTGGCATGCTTGAACTTCTGCTTTTTGGTGTTTAATTACAAATTACTAGCCACAGGTAATTCATCTTTTCTCCTTTCCCCTAATGACAGGAACTGACGGGAGCTTTCATGAGGAATGTCATGTTACACTACGCAACATATAGGAATATTTTCCCAATTTGGGCTCTTGCAGAATATTGTAATGTGGTTCCATTTCCTCTCTCTGTGTAGTTGTGTAGATTCAGATTTATGTATAAGCATGGTTATATGCTTAGCGCCAAAGGAAAATACAGGATAATGAAAAGCTGTGCAGACCATTAAAATAGTTGGGGCATGCTTACTGAAAAAAGAAGAAGTTTAAGGGGCATAGTCTTCTCTTGTTCTTAGTTTTAGATATCACCATTGATAAAATTTTGTGTTTCCTTATATATGCTGACAGAGTTGATGGTAAAGTTTATTACTAAAACTACATGAAAAGACATTTTCAAGCCACCTTAACCCTTCTGCTGTCCTAGCTGTTGCATACTAATAAGACATTTTCAAAGAGTGTGCTTAGTATCTTTAGATGAGCCTTCTTGCTGACAATATAACCTTTTAATGAGCTCATCAGTAAACTGCCAAGAGCTGGGGCTAGCCTGCCGAATGAGAATGAAAGTAGCAAAATTGCAAACCACATTTAAACAGTAGCCATAAAGTTTCCTTGGAACCAGTTCTGTTTCAGTTATTTTTGCTTATGAATAAATATTAATAGCACCAAAATAAAGCTAACACAATATCGAGAAACAAACAAACACAAACAGGGCAACAAACAATGACTGCAATAACTGCAGCCAAGAGATAACACAACACCAATCGAAACTGCTGCAACTTAACTATTACAATTTTCAAACTGTCTGCCACCTATTACAGAGGAAACTACTAGCAAGAGGAATTCCTAATCCTTCAAGATGAAGCTTTGCCCTGAAAATCTTTGAAAACAAGCTGCAAAAGCTGCTCTTCATTTTTGGCTTTTGCTGCTGTGAGTGTAGAGAATAAGTGCTCTGTCACTGTGGCAAGAAGCCCCACTGGGTTTTGGATTTCCAAAGAGGATAAGTGCAAGTTGTAGTTTGCTTAAATATTTCAAACATTGCCCTCATGTGTTAATTTTATTTTTAGCACGTTCACACAGCACATAGTGAATGTAATGGTAGAGCAAAAAGTACTAAAGTATCAGTAGCAAGAAAAATTCATATTCATTTACTTTTTATGAGATATGATATCTCACAATTCAACATTATGAAGCCTTGTGCCCCAAACATGATACATGTGTGTATATATGATACTATATATGCATAGATTATTCATTCTTCAGCGGTTACAACTACATCAACCTCTACATACAAATAAGAAGAAAAAATAAGGACCAACTAGAACTAGAACTAGCACTAGCTTTTATTGGTTCCGGTTGTATTGGCAAGTCCATGAATTCCTCTGCTTCTGATTCAAGGCTCAAGCTCTCTTGGTAGGCAATTGCACCAGTGTGCGGTATTCTCCAAGAGCCCACAGTGGGAAGATATTTCTGTATGCTGCGTAGTGCAACATGGCGTTCCTCATAAAGACTCCCATCAGCTCCTGCCATACATCAGGTAAGCAATGGTTAGCATATATTTATAAGAATAAGAAATATGCCATGTGATAAAAGAAATCGATCATGTATTCCTTTGTATTGCACAACAGTTTGTATCGCAGAATGTTACCTGTTGGGGGAAATCACCATCATCCAATTGACCATTTATCAACACCTTTGCAGCACGGTGAATAGGAGTTGGATCTCTCTCAGCCTGTAGCAAAGAAAAAAGTTTTTTAGACAAATTAAGTTTTGGAGGGAATTGTGGATATTTACAAGAACATGGGAGAAATGGTTAGCTCTGAGATGTTTAAAACATGTACTGACCTGTCGACCGTGAATCAGACCCATTAATCCAAGAGCAGTTTGCACCAAATTTGTACTGTCTTGAGCTGTGTATTTCTGTATATGGCACCAAGCACATAGACAATGTCTCAGTTATTTTTGAAGAGGAAGAAGATTGAACATTATTAGGATTATGCTTTCTTTGGAAATGAATTTGACAACAGTCAGGTGTAGTTGGTTATATAAAAGTAGAGAAAGAATAGTACCTTGTTTGTGCATGAGGTGTAGTGCTCTCCCCAACCACCATCTTCCCTTTGTGTTTTGAGCAAAAAGTCAACACCTTTGCGCACCGCCTCACAATTGTTGTATGTCCTGCCTGCAGCCTCCAACCCTTTGATTGCAAACCATGTACCATATACAAAGCAGATTCCCCAGTTTCCGTACCATGAGCCATCAGGGTATTGTATGTCTTCAATGTAGTCTGCAGCTCTTGTGATGAAGTTATTAATCTCCTTCCTTCTATGTCCAGGGTATAACTTCCTAAACAAAGTTAAAGCCTGGATTGAAGATGAAGTGCACTCGATATACTCGTATTCAATGACAAGGTCCTCAAGAAATTCCACAGGGTTGAGCCACTGAATAGGGAAAAGAAATCAATATATAATGCATGCTATGATTACTAAAATGGTCAAAAGTTTAAATTCTTTGAAGTATAAGTTTTTTGTTATTTACCTCCAACCATTTTGGAGCTCCTGTTGGCTCCCAGGCTGATACACCACCATTTGGACTCTGAAGCGACATTATGACATTGACTGCATCATACATACACTCAGCTTCCATAGGCTCACCAACAACATCTGGTGACATCATTGCAAACAAACAGCAACACTGAAACAAAAAACAGTTACAAGGTTAGCACCATTGTCATTATATATGAGGCTCCACCTTCAATTTGAGTTAAGTGCATGAGTGAACTCAATTACCCTCAGTGCTTCTGCAGTACAATCTGAAACTTGCCATCCATGATCCCGGTCAGAGAAAGTCCATGCTCCTTTAGAAATGTGACGGAAATGACTTAAGTAGTCACCGGATGTATTGATCCTCACCTACATTGTTACACAGAGGATAGATTCTTTAGGCCAACAGAAAGTGTCAAAGATTAAAATTCATGTAGTGCATTAGATTATAATAAAGTAAAGTCTAGTTAAAATGGAACCTGAGATATCTTGAGGAATTCGTGTGCTTTCTTGAGTACAGGTCCAAATTCAGTATTGCAATTCCCAGCAAGTAAAGCTTGAATTACGAGAGCACAATCCCAGGACTGGCTTCCAAAACTCTGCATCTTAATTCCATCCTCTCCAAGCCATATGTAATCTGTAACTCTAGGAATATGCTTCTTAAAAGCTTCTCCACTTGGATCCTCAGCCCAACAAGCAAGCATCATCAATGGCTGTCCAATGAAAAAAGGCCCTATTAGATCATTAAAATTAACCAACAGGCTTATATACATTCATAAGCAGATTTTTTGCACACTCCATATCTTCATTTTCTCGCTAATTGATCTCATTACCTTTTCCACACATCCAATTGTAATGTAGCGACTGTTCTCATCTTCATAATGAATTTGGTCAATCGTAAATTGAATAGCATTGTCTCTGATTGTCTTAAAGGGCCAGCGTTTAAGAAGAGGCTCGCAAATGTTGTAAAGACTGTCCCACATAAAACGTTGTACCCTACCATGGGGGTAGTAGTTATCTTCCTGCATAAGTTAACAATGCATGTATGTGAATAAAATGTTCGAGGACATAGTAAAGTTGCACAATGGTAAGAACTAAGGAACAGAAAGAGGCTCACCTTTGCACATGTGTGGCGCACTTGACTCCACTTAATTTCATTGTAGGGTTCACAGTAAATTTCTTGCCTCAATTCTTCAACAAGAGGAGTGATTGGACCAACAAATCTTGTGGCATAAAAGTAAGACATGGGTAGGTAAGTCAACCTACAGTAGCAGAACATTTTTGCTGCACATATGAAGTAGTACTAATTAGAACAAGAAAGTTACAAAACCATAAACTTATAGGTGGCAAAGTTCAGTAAAATAAACTAGGATGTGAAAGAAAATTGTGCGTACATGGATGAAAAGGAAGCAGAGTAGGGTAAGTCCAAAACTCCGGAGGCATTGGGTTGCTTCCCTCCCAATCATAAACGCCAAGTATCTGCAACACAATAATTAAACTCAATCATTAGTACAGTGGTAAGTATACAGACATTCATTATGCATATATCCTTTTTTCAGTATGAAACTTCATTTGTATTAATGTCAAGAATGTCATACCGCCATCCAAGTCTTTCCCCATGAGGCTGCATGAGTTGCGCCACCACGGTCAAGAATCCACTTTCGTGCTCTTGCACAAGCATTGTCTCGGCCACCCTCTGGTCCTTCTCCGAGTATACGCATCATACAGTAGTTGAGACATGTGGTAAACATCATGCTAGGCCCTGCAATGTGTAATCCCCACCCACCATCTTCATTCTGCAGTAGACAAATTCACAATTAAATAAGCTCAACTATTCATTTGGTTGCACATCCACACTCTTAACAAAAAGCAAGAGCAAATAGTTAACCCTTTTGAATCAAGAAACCTAGTTTCTTTTACCTGATGGTTGTATGTGTAACGCAAGATTTCCTTCTTATGCTCAGCGGAGAAAATAACATTAAGATATCCCGGGATGTATGCAGCCATGACCTGAAAAAAAATGCAACAATTAATCAGTGGTCAAATACATTAACCCAACTTTGTCACTGTGAAATTATCTTGACTATGGTACATGATTCTTGTAAAGTAAAAGTAGTACTCACCAATGGTGGAAAGTAAAAGTTTGGGCCAGCATTTTCAGCAGGCCAATGTCCATGGGGTGATTGCAAGGCATTCCAGAAGCTAGAAGCCCTCTTGAATGCAGCTGTGGCCTGATCAAATGTGATTTCCTCACCATCCCCAATCCTTACTGGAGGAATTTCTTGTTTGAAGTTTCTTTCTCTTAGAATCTGCAATTGGGTCAAAGAAAAAAATTTAATAAAACCAGATTAATTGAGAGGTTGAAATTGATTTAAAAATTTAGTAATTCATTAAGATCAACATTGTATTTTGTACCCATTTTCTTTTTCTTTTACATTTTGTTAACTTGGATTATTAAAAATCAACTAATCAGTTTCTAACATTAAACTCTTAGTGTTTGATATGCAAGTTGATCAAATACAAATACATGCAAAGTCATAGAGGAACAGAATAGAGGCTTTTTTTTCTGTGGTCGCTCCCCTTTCCCTTTCACTCACCTAATACAAGTACATATTACTCTCCATATAACTAATACAATTAATTAATTATTTGCTCTCAATTATTAAATTATAAATTCCAATACACATATTAATATATTGGTATCATCTTAATTAACCGAACAAGAGGGTCTGATTAAACTATTGTCATATCGTTTTTTATATGTCTACCAACAAAAAATAAAATAAAAAGAAGTAAGCTTAGTATAACAACATTTTTGATCCAATGACCCACCCACCAACTTATAGTGATCCCCAACTCAAGGTTCCTCAACCCAACCATTCAAGTTTTGTCCTCTTTTTTAAAACAAAAGAATTAAAAAAAAGTAAGATAACTTTGAGTTCTTTTCTTGAACTATAATAATATATTAAAGTGTCCAATCAAAGTTTCCAACGTCGGTGCGGGTCGAATTACCTTAAAATGTTAACCAATTAAACATCGATCTATATATATATATATAGAATTATACAATACGTAAATATTAATGGGTCAAACTAATATTTAATTAGTATGTGGACTAGTTAAACTGTAATTAAAGGGAAAACCATTTGTGTATACAAATGCCTAGATATGTTATTTATATATATGATTAATTAGTACATTAGCTGGAATTATGTATTCTGGGATTGTTTAGATATGGCCAATCATCTATCTTCTAAAGAAAATGACTCAAACTAATATATCTCCTCTAGATAGGTTTTCATTTTCTTTTTGGAGCCAACCCTGTTTGACCGCTAAATGGAAGGTTGGAAAAAGAAAGAAAAGATAAACAGTGCTAAAAAACACAACATGGGACATGCACATGATATATAATACATGGTACGCCACATATAGAGTTGAGACTTTTCAAGCTCACATAAGTTGACCAGTTGAACAATCAAAAAATTTGGTGGAGTAAATTGAAACATATATTAAAGAAAACTTTTATTATATATATGTCACAGACCCATATTAAATATAGCAGAAGTAAATTTCTGTATCAACAACATCTAATCATATGAAGACAAAAAAGAAAATGATTTGGGTTCGACTTATATACTTTATAATTTACTCCAAGTTCTAATAACTTCATTATCTAATCCAGGCTGTGGTGACCATGTGGCATGTGAGCTTTGATTAAGGGAGACAATTAATGTTCTTGTTGTTAGCAAAAAACAAAACGTACATGAGATCTTCTTGTGATTCTAATTCCAAATAATTTCGCATGTGATTTCATTTTTAAAAACATGTATGCATGACTCCCTATGATATAAATAATGAGATACACAATACATGTTGTACGTACGTGACAGCATGAAAATTACATATCACCGGTGGTAAAGAACTATTAATAAAATGATGTGAAGAAGACTAGTTTTCGGTTAATATATAGTGACCTGAAAACGCCATAGGAGGTCACTGCTGGGCTGGACCTTGAAGCGGTTTTGGTAGAAATTTTCACGAGCGGCTTCAACCTCAGCTCGCTCTTCAGGGGTGCCTGCATCAGGGTCAAACTCCCATGTCTGCCTCCCATGGAAGTTGTTTGTGCTGAACAACAATGGGTCATTTGCACCCTCTCCAAACTTAATCTTCCACATCTTCTTGAATACGTGGTAGTAAAATGAACCTTAATTTATAGAACTGCATGATTAGTGCACACAAAATGAAATTAGTGATCGATCAGAGCTAGCCTTGAACATAAGCAAGTAGCTACGAAAAGAAAAAACAAAAAACAAAAAGCTTTGAAATTAGTGAATCCATCAGAGTTTCTGATCAAGTATATCTCAGCCAACCCATTTGAGCTGATCTCTTAGTACCCAAATGAACTCTCGCTCTCTTTGTAATGACCAAAAATCTTGAGGGAGAGACCTTGAGATGGAGGGTATATATATATATATATAAGCTATGTGGGTGACATATATCTTAAATTTGATGAGGGACTCACCGATCTGAAACTGGTGGGTGAGGAAGGAATTGAAGGAATGAGAGATGCTCTCCAAATCCTGATGAGAGAGTCTGTGTCTGTGTGGTGACTGATGATGTTTTGTGCATGGGAAGAACCTCACTTTATAGAGATAGCCCTGCAAAGCCTGATCACAATAAAGTATAGCCCACCTTCCCCATTTTGTCAATATTTTACTTATTCAAGTGTGTGTTTTGTGTGCGATTTTAGGTGAAATCATATTAGTCAACTTTGGTGTTTTCTCTGCCTTTATTTTCTCATATTTTATATTTGGTTTTTTTAATTTATATTTTCTATATCACTTCTCAATTAAAGGACATGCACCTTGTTTAATCTAACCCAACTGGCCAATAATAATTTTTATTTCCACTTATTCATTGCTTCCTACACGTTGTCAAATCATATAATCTCTAAATATATATAATCTTTTTTACTTCAATGAATCTTATTTGAAGATTAAAAAAACAATAAATATTTCAAATAAGATGTTGTTTTTTTTTTTAATCACTTTGATATTTTAATATTTTTTTAATTTGTATAATTTTTGGTAAGAATGTAAAGACTTGAAACATATATATGTTTGGGTAATTAAACTCATATAGAGTGAGACACACAATGCATCCATAAAAAGACTTTATACTAAAACATTCCTTGATGGAATGTTTAGGTATATTTTTTGGTTATAAAGAAAACTTGTATTTATGAGCAGAAAAGTTAGTTAGTTAGTTACTTAAAAAGGTTACAAGAAGCAATGAATTTAAACCTAAAATTTCTTCCTGCCAGGCCCGCATTCAACCAACAATAAAGTTGGGTCACAAATATCGCATGAAAAAAGTCCAAATTGCAATAATTGGGAAAAAGAAAAATTGATAGCATTTGATAGTATTGATGACAAACAAAAAAATTGAAAATTGCATCAATAAAAGGTCATTAAATATTTATATGCTATATCTTGGCTGTATTATTTCATTTGGGTACAAAATCATGGAATCACACCCAATTGTTCCACATCTAAAATTGATACTAACGAATTTCGTTTTCGGTATATTTAACATATTATTTAATTTGTGTAGAAAAATACAAAAATTAAATGAAAGGCCAATATTATGCCATGTTTTGGCTGTAATATTTTGACACACCCACAAAGAAAGAGACAAAAACAGGTTGGTCAGGAATTCTAATTCTCTCATATAAAATGGGTAAAATAGAATTTTTATGCGTTTCTCTATGGAATTTTTATCTCTCTCTCTCTCTCTCTCTCTCTGCGTCTCCCTAATTGTACAAGTCTAAAAGACTAAAAGGCACCTATTTTCTATTTTGGTAGAATAACTTGCCGTCCTTAACAAAGAAGTCGGTCCTAGCTTGTACAATTTGCTTGAGCTACTACTACTACAAGAGAAGGAGCCAAACAAAACATTTATAATTCTTAATTTTGAAATGTTGTTTTTTATTCTTAATTTTTGAAATGTTTAAAACAACGTGTATAATTTAAAAAGGAGTGCTTTAATTTGCAACCCAAAATGACAAACAATAGTAAGCTCAAACCCAATCAGCTTAAATTTTAATTAAGTTCCAGTCCAAAAAATATAGATTGGCCTTCTTGCAAGAAAATACAAGGTGCATCCGCAAGCTATTTTATTTTATTTTATTTTAATTCTTCAAATAACATCTACAAGCAGTAGCTGCAAGCAAATGCAAGGTGTATCTGCAAGCAAAATGCACTTTAGCAAATGCAAGTTGAGGCTATGGGAAGAGAGAGAACGAAGAGTCGAGCTCGGGGAGGTGGGTCTTGCCGCCATACTTCCTAGACAACAAAGCTACAATGAGAGAGAGATCAAAGAGGGAGGAGAGATTGGGAAAAGAAGAGAATATGAGAAAGAGATGAGAGAGTAATTTTTTTTTTTAAAGAGTGGCGCCTCAAATCAAAATATGCTGTAACTATCCCATTTAGATTCCAACTAACGCACATTTAGATTGACAGACCAAATTAAGGAAATCAACCAACTATATAAGTTGATATATATTATGATTGAGAATCCTGAGCATACCTACTTTAGCAACACCAATTAATGTTGTTACTGATTAAGTACTAATTTTTTCTTTGATATGAAGTACTAACTTTTAAATTGTGTGTATAAATGTAATATAGAGGAAAATTAATTTGAGTGCCAACAACTATAAATAGTAATAACTTTGTTCTCTTCCAACTTGCGGTTTATTATACATGATTTAAATAAATATCTCTATAATTTTCCATTAATATAATTTTTTGTATGAATAATGATTTCTTAGAAGTGTAGACATTCTCTTTAAATTTGCCTATATGTCAACTTTATATTAAGTTAAATCAATGGTGAAGATTAATTAGTCTAATTAATTAAGTCAGAACCTCCTTGTATATGTTTCTCTTTCTTTTTTTGGTAGAGGTTATTTATGCATATGATCGAGCCACCATCAACAAACAAATTATGAGCTTAAGTTTGGGATGTATATATGCTTGAATTAAAGCCCCTTTCAGGTAGATGATGGATTTTAGAGTTTGGAGAGCTTAAACCCCACGTACCAATAACATGCACCAGAACAAAGCTACTCTGCCATGTGGACTGCATCATGTTCCCTGTGGCATGCTCATGTATACATATACATATACATAAATTAATTTCATATATTCAGAACCAAAATTTTGACTACTTAGTAGTGATCATTGATGAACATATAAATATATAAATTTGTTGAGGCTAGTCTTGCAAACACACTAGTGATCATATTGGTACCATTAAAATATTAGTGGCGGGCTTGACTTATTCAACGCAAATTAAGAGCATTATTTATTGTATTCTTTATATCAACATGCTGAAAGCAACATTTATATAATTTTATAGGCTCTTAAATATTAAATACATGATTAATTAATTAGATTATATCTGCTGATTTCAAGTATATACAGATCTTGTGTCTAACTGGCATTGACACTTTCTAGGAAACGAGCAGTGAGAAACCCAAAAAAAGAGAATATTAAGTAATCATCTAATATTAATTAACAAGAAATTGTTATTTGTTTAATATCTGATCATCGATTATCTTAATGAGATATAATAAAAGTGTGGTGTTGAATTCAAAGTTGGTGAGTGCATGAAGTCAATTGAGTTGAGCCTTGCCTTGTATGAAGGGATATATAGGTCAAAGAATGGGCGTCAGCTCGGCTACCAACTCCTCAGGACAAAAAAAAAAACATCTCTAATTCAAAGTAAGCTAGCTTGTCCACCTCTTTGTGCTAAAAGACAAAGTAGAAGTACTACAACACATTTTCACATTGAAACTTTTGAAACTACAATACTACAATGACTTTTGTGGATCCAAATTTTTTTTATATTTTGACCTCATATAATTTAATTTAATTGTTTTTTATAAACCCGAATCATAAACTTGATCAAAATTGCTAACACATGGGCCTCGATCGAATTTTTTATGCAACCAAACCTTACATAACCCCTCACTAACATTTTTTCAATCTCACAAAAACTCGATTTCAAAGGATAGTCCATGTGAAACCCCAACACCAACATTTAATGATTGAGTAACTAAGCATGAATTGCAATTTCTTTCACATTAAACACATAATGTAAAAGTTTAATTATCACCAATTGGGCCAATCCAATTAATGGGGTCTAGTGAAAAAACTGTCCAAATAAATAATGGGTCAACTGAGTATGGGATGTTAATCTAGAGAAAATTGGACTCAAGTGATATTTATTTGGGGAGTTGACTTTTAATGTGGCTACTGTTTAAGATTAATTGGTCCAGTTAAATCACCCTAGGATGCTCCAAACTTAGGTACAAACTCTACAACTGTAAAGTCTCTTAGCAAAAAGAAAAAACCATCCTTTTCTATATATACGCCCGAACCGGGTTTATACCGTCTCCGTTCTCTTATAATAAAAAATAGCAAAAAAGAAAAACCAAAACTCAAAAGTCTTTACTTACAAAAGGGTTTTTCATTTTTTCCTTCTGTCAAAGTGAAATATTAGTACGTTATTGCCACGAAGGTACTTCAACCTTTATACAAGTGTCACAAACATTTAATGGGTTAGCAAAATTTAGTCCTTGGTTGTAGCTAGTATTCACATGCACGTGTCATGTGTGTATGTGCTTAGAAAAATGATTGAAAGAGAGGATTGAACAGCAACGTTAACACAAAATAAAGACAAGGCTCATATGAGAGAGACCCAAAACCAAATAGTCTTTGGTCAAGGTAGGTGTTAGAAGAGTAGTGATCATAGAGCATTGTTCTTCTTTGATTTTCTTCACAATTTGCATAGATTTCGTCCATTCATGCACACGGGTTTCATATGATATAAGTAATTCACAATAATAGATTGTTGACGATCCAAGTGCTGGGAAAAAGAAGAAGCATGTACATGTATATAGAGTATTGTTACTATTGTACATTAATTAATTTGTACGTCCAAATTAGTTAATTAACCAAGATATGTCTATCTATCAGTACTTGTCAGTTGGACTATGCATAGTACCCCATCTTTTATTAATTAATTTCTTATAGAGTTTGCTCTCATGCACTCTCTCTCTCTCTCTCTCTCTCTCTCTCTCTCTCTCTCTCGGTTGGTGATTTAGCAATAATAGAGATTGATGTATTCCAGAAGTGTCTACCTCAGCTACTTATTTTATTATAGTGACGCCAAATTGCCAACCACTAGTATGATGATGATTAATGTATGGATATTCAAAGTTTCAAACAACGTGGCCTGGTATATTTAGTGATCAATAATTACTCCATTTCAATTTTGAATTTGGATCCTCTGCTAATTTTTGTGCAGCTACTAATTAATTAAACTGTGATGTTTTATATTGTAAGCTTACAATTAAAACCATTCATTTTTTAAAATACTATTTAAATATTATCTTTGCAAAAAAACCAATTTATTTCTTTGTTTTGTACCCAATTAGTACTCATTCTCATATAGGAAGTCGCACATTAAAATATCTAGTTAATAGTTAGCATATATATGCTCCTTTTTGGACACTCAAGTACTCTTTCTTTTACTTGGTCAAAAAAAGTACTCTCTCTTTTGAGCTTTGATTATCCTTAATTAATTTAAACATTTTGTAGAATAGGGATTCCTACATTTGTTGCTATTATTTTTATTTAATGTCATTTTGAAGGATCTCTATGAATATTGATCTCTTTTAGTGAATTTCTTTTTGGTTACATCATAGAGAATTAAGACCTAGATTTAGTCTAATTCTAACCTTTACTATGCACCCTCACTACTTGGACTAACCCCAATGGCTTTCTTGTAGTGAATTATTCGTACTTGTATTTCATATAGTGTCATCATCTTATATATAATAGTATAGGTTTTCCCAGCATATGATATTTGATGGGCTCCTTAGTTGGTCTTAGAAAACGGCATCGCATGGGCTAGCATTCATTTTTGGGGTTGGGTTAGGACTTAGGAGGGTCTCTTCTGCCGAGTATATATAACTACACGTCGTACTTTACAGACTTGGACATCGCACCATGGCAAAACGATATGAACCACCAACCAAACCTGAATCATGGCACATATATGCCTCCGTAGTCGAACTTCAGTGCCTTCGTACACCGATTTGTTCTGGCCTGGAACCTGCTCGAGCACTCCTCTGTGCTCGTACCTCCTAGCATGAGGATCTGTACATAGCACAGAGAAAGGCTGCACTTGCCAGCTCTTAAGCTTGAATCACAAGGCAACTCTTATGTTGAAAAATCTTTTGGTAAAGCACGTACACCAGTGCTCTTTCGGGGATCATTAATGTTCGATCTTTGTCTTTCAAGACATTCGACACTTGTCATCCGAAGTTGTAGTAACTCAAACTTCGATCTCTTCTATGTCAATCTGATCGATCAACTCGCAACTCGTTGACTGCTTGGACGTACGATTTGTGTGCATCATCTAGAGAGAGCACTACAATGAAGAGTTATATGCTAGCTAGCTAGCTAGGTCCACTAAGGATGAATATGGCCCTCGAAAATGATTATATGTATCGATCTATTCATTAATCTCAATCTCTCAAGTTTCAATTGGTTGAACTGCGTTGATTTACTATAAATATTATGGACAATATAAATAACTTCATAAGTACTATTGTGATTGTTTGTATAGATATTAATTTCACACATAAAGTCCATTATTTACATTAAGGACAGTCTTCGACCAAAAAAATGTATTAAGGACAGTCACAACTCACAAGACCCTTACTATTTTAATTGTTTGTACATGCATTTCACACTGAATTTGCATTTACACTTAAAAATTACAACTAACATGGTATTAATTCTTCTATCTATTTCCTTTTAATTATTATCAATGCTAGATTTTGGGCATAGAGAGCTCAAATTTGTAACCAAATGAGCTTGGAGGGTATAATTTGCTTGGATTTGGGTCTGAAATGGTCATAATTAAGGACTAATTAAATCCAACAAAAAGGTTCCAATGAAACCGACCACATGAGTATATAGGTTAGTTGTGCAACAAAGGTACGTACGTACAATCTTTGCCTATACCTTAGCAACAATTGCTGACTTTGTTTAATTACAACCAGCAAGGTTTAGGGACCACATGAGCCCCAAGATTTCGCTGAGATTATAGTGGGCGAAATTGAAAGAGATAGATTCGATAAATTACATAAGTTAGTGCGACCCCCAACCTACAAGTACCTCTATATATATATTTTAGAAAATTTTAAAAATATTTATGGTTTTCTTGAAAATTTTAGAAAAAGATTAAAAATTTCTGACTCCACCCTGGCTAGCTAATTAAGGAGATGACCAAAGAGTAGATGAAGCAATAAGCTCAATATGTTCATGGAAAAAAAAAAACAAAAAAAGTCTCTATCCCAACTACCTTTCAAATGAACATATATGGAGTGCTAATTAGATGTATACAGATTGTATATTCTCCCCATCTTGTCAAATAAAAATGTCAGTCGGCAAAGACTGGTTATAGCAATTAAAGTTGGCGGTCTCAAATTGGCATTGTTTTATTTCTTGGCTTCACTCTTTTGTTACATGCATTAGTCCCATTAAAAATTACAAACATATTTTAAAATATATTTTCCTATATATGTCTCAAATTAATATATGGTTGAGGCACTTGAAAGGAGGGAGAGACCAGGCTGTCCATTGATTTTCCTTCATCTTCTTAATTAACATTTCTTGCCAGCATGCTTGCAGTTGTCCAAATGGACATCAATGGCCGGAGATTTGGTTCTACAGAAATATATACAAAAATTAAAATTAAAATGTTATAAAATGTTTTGTGATCTCGCCAATATCTTCTTCCCTAAGCTTTTATAAAGTATATATAAAATATTGAGATTGTTTGATCATCAAACTGCATTGCCAAATAAGAAGATAGAAAGATAAAATAACTAATATTTGTTTTACTCTCGCATCTAAGGTCAAAGTTGGCGTTAAATTTTCCCCTTTAAAATAACTAATAATTGGTGGTGTTGTCCTTGTTATGAATTCGAATTCTATATCATTATCCAATTACACTGCTGGTTGTAGATGTATAGATAATATTTTAATCTATAAATAGATAATTAGATGATTTTATTAATTAGTTAAATTTTTTAGATGTAATATAAAAAGAGTAATTTAAAATACCAACAGTTTTGATTAAGAGGTTAGCAGTATAAAATTGACAGGAAAATAAAAAAGGCATGAAAAGCCAGTTAGATTTCTCATAATTCAATTATTCCCACTTTTCAATTCATTGCAATTTGCACCAAATATGGCCTTAAAACTTTAAAGGTAGTATTTATCTTCTGAGTTCTGAAGAATAATTATCTATTTTATGCAAAATAATAATAAGAATTGATGTGCTAATTTTTTTTAAATAATAATAATGATTGATGTTCTCACAATCATAAGTCACAAGACTCACCCCTCACATGGCACCAAAAAAAAAAAAAGATTTTGATATGTTCACATGGACCGACGTGGAGGGAAACCAAGCTGTTCCGACTGGCAACCACCAACTGCCCTATTGGCAGCTGAAAAACTTAACTTTTCTTCTCTTTCTTTCATACTGAAAATTCAATGACCAAATTCTCCAATTAACAACAAACCCACAAAACAAAAAAGAATTCCCATAAAGAATCAAACTTTCTTCATCATTGATTTTTAAGAAACTCATTCACTCATTAGTTTTTTTTTTTTAAAAGGGTCAAAATGTGGAAGCTGAAGATTGGGACAGAGACAGTAGGAGAAGGTGGTGAATGGCTGAAGAGTGTGAACAATCACTTGGGACGCCAAGTGTGGGAGTTCTATCCAGAGCTTGGAACCCCACAAGAGCTTCAACAAATCGAAGATGCCCGCAAGGCTTTCCGGGACAACCGCTTTGAGAGGCAGCACAGCTCTGACCTCCTCATGAGAATTCAGGTAATCACAATTACAAACACCCACTTTCATAAAATCCTTCAGTTTCTTGAGCTTTATTCTGGGTTTTTCTTTGTTTTTTGAATCCCTTGCTGTTTGTTTATTGCTGGGAAAGACTTTTCTCAAGAATGGAATACATTGCGTATGGCTGCCAAAGGGTATTTATTTGTTTATTTCTTTGTATGGTTTATCTTGTTCACAATGCAATGAAGGAAATTAATAGAACTTTGATCTTCACGTTGTGTATAGTAACTGAATGAATATCACTGTGATCTTCTGGATCAACATATTATGTATACCAGCACCAATACTGCTGAATTTGATAATGCGGTTGAACAATGTGGTCAAATTATATGCATTGTAATTTTGAACCTTTTTTCTTCCAGGTCTGTATTTTAAATACTGCATTATTATTATTCCTATGCTGAACTGTAATGCCATCCAACATTTTGCATACAATGGTCAGAGGCTCGTATATAATTTTCGTCTTTTTATGTTGCTTGTATACTCAGCTCTCATATGTAGCATCTGGGTAGATCTATAATAATTTGTTAACGGTTGGCTGCTTAAACTTGATAGCCATCCTTGCCATCTCCTTAATTATGCCTAATTTGTTAATCCCCTGACAATATGAGCAAAAGATTTTAGTAATTTCAGGCCAAATCATATGAGGTTTGAAGTCTGTGTTTTTGGTTGTTTAATTACTATGTTTTCCTTTTCTTATAAAATTTTTCGTTCCTGAAATGTAGTTTGCAAAGGAGAATCCATGTATTAGTAATCTACCACAGCTAAAAGTTAAAGATGAAGAAGAGGTGACAGAAGAGGTGGTGACAACCACATTAAGAAGGGCCATCAGTTTTTATTCAACAATCCAGGCACATGATGGTCATTGGCCTGGGGACTATGGGGGTCCCATGTTTCTACTTCCTGGTTTGGTAAGGGAGAAACTAAACACTATGTGCTTCCATCGTTGTTCGTATGAAAACACATAAATTCCATATTTTATAGCCAAATATGAGAAAATGTTTTGGATTCCCAGAGATGACTGCATAATCATTTTGGAACTTCATGGCCTTTGTCGTAGTGAACTGAAAGAGCTAGATTCTTTAAAGTATTTGGTCCACTCAGTAACTGTTTGGTGGCTAAGTGTATGACTTACCAATTGCAACAGGTCATTACACTATCAATTACCGGAGCTCTAAATGCTGTGTTATCAAAAGAGCATCAACATGAGATGTGCAGATATGTCTATAATCATCAGGCAAGAATGGTTTCTCATGAAATAAATGCTTTCTTGAAAAAGCTTTCCTTTCCACATAGAATTTCATGTTATTTTCTCCTTGTTTAATATAAAGGTACAAACTGATATGATTCATATTCATTCTCCTTCTCTTAAAAGCCAATATTGACACATTACTCAAACACAGTGAATTGCTTATACAATGGATGACTTTTTTACGGTTAATGTCGTTACATCTTCGTCCAAAGAACTGATGAATGTTTTTGCAGAATAAAGATGGGGGGTGGGGTCTACATATTGAGGGCCCAAGTACCATGTTTGGTACTGCACTAAATTATGTTACTTTGAGGTTGCTTGGTGAAGGTGCTGATGATGGACAAGGAGCAATGGAAATAGCACGAAAATGGATATTAGACCATGGTGGTGTGACTACAATTACTTCATGGGGGAAAATGTGGCTTTCAGTATGAATGCTATTTTTATCTTGTTGGATTGTGCCAATTATGTGATTCTTTAGAAATATTAGTTGACATGCATATTTGATGGTGATAGGTACTTGGGGCATATGAATGGTCTGGGAATAATCCACTGCCGCCAGAAGTTTGGCTTTGTCCTTACTCTCTCCCATTACATCCAGGTTACTTATTTATTACTGTTACATTGATTTTGATGCTATAGGTTCACTCTAGGTAGGATAAAGACGAATTCAAACTCCTTTCATCAATAAATCTTGATCCCGAAAATAGATCTGCTTTTTTTCAATTCTGAATATATAAGTGAGGTCCCATTAGCATGGTTAGGGATCTTAATACCTTCTTATGACATGTGAAACATATGAGTATTGCATTTCATTACAAAAATTGGGGGAGGCGTGGCTAATTCTTTTAGAATTGTTGTTAACTGCGTAACTTTTACTCTTTGGTTATCAATTTTTAAATTTTCCACTTATAGGAAGAATGTGGTGTCATTGTCGAATGGTGTATTTGCCCATGTCATATTTGTATGGGAAGAGGTTTGTTGGACCTATCACACCCACAATCCGGTCATTGAGGAAGGAGCTTTATACAATCCCCTATCATGAAGTTGATTGGAATAAAGCTCGCAATCTATGTGCAAAGGTTGGTAAGAGACATCTGCCTCTGCATATTCATTCTTCTTTCTCCTGCCCCCACTGAGTAAAGGATCCCATGTCTTTGAGTTTAACTGCACAACCTTCCATAGAGTAGGAACAGGTGATGCATATGACATTTATTTGCAAGTACATTTATGATTTATGGTTCTATAATAGGAACAGGTTGGTAAGAGATTGCTTTTTTCCTATAACTCTTCAAATACAAATACAACACATGTGCACTGCATCTTTGCATGTGGTGCATGATCAGTTTTCACCTAGCTGTAATTGTACAGGTAATCTATTTATGATAGTTCATCACAAATGTTCTTTGGATACTTACATCAGATACTTTACAAAATTGTTAGGAAGATCTATACTACCCACACCCAATGGTTCAGGATATTTTGTGGGCATCTCTTCACTATGTATTTGAACCTGTTTTTATGCGTTGGCCTGCAAAAAGATTGAGAGAGAAGGCTTTGCTGACTGTAATGGAGCATATTCACTATGAAGATGAAAATACTCGGTATATATGCATAGGTCCTGTTAACAAGGTAAGCATGGAGATATTTTGATGATGTGTATCATCATCCATATTGTTTTTTCTTTTCTGGTTTATATGTAGCAGAGGGCAATTCCTGAAAGTGCAAGTTTAACAGAAGCTTCAGGAGAACATTGCTTTAGTCCATGTTAATTCTCGAATTGGTGTAAAATTAGTTTGTGTGAGATGTTTTTACCACCAACAATTATTATTTACTTTTTCTATTGTTGGGTCCATTGCTTTTGAATGACAATTAATTACAACTTATATCAAGAATACATCCTTTTTGAGGAATATACCAATGATCCAAAAAATTAAACCTGAAAGAAAACAATATATAATACCCATTGATGTGGTCAGTAACCTGTTACATTATATAGAAAATTTACATTCTAGAACATAAGGAGTCCTTGGAAAAGAAAGAAAATAACTAGTAGCCTTCCATCAAATTTTTTATTTTACTTCTTCTTCTTTTTTCATTATTACATGGATGCCAAAAGATCTCCAGCATCTATCAACATGGTTGCCAATGGAGTTGCATAATTGGCATTTTCTTTAGGTTTGCAGATTCAATCAGATGCACTGAATGTATGGAGCTCTTGATTGTCTATTTCCTAAATGATGCAGGTGTTAAATATGCTTTGTTGTTGGGCGGAGGATCCAAACTCAGAGGCATTCAAATTGCATCTCCCGAGAATCTTTGATTACTTGTGGATTGCTGAAGATGGCATGAAAATGCAGGTCCAGAAATAGCATTGAATTGTCTTGGACTGATTTTAATGTTCTCCCTATTTCTTCCCCTATTTCCTCTTTCTCACCTCATGCTATCTCATTTTAGTCCTTTGTTGTAATAGTTTGTTACAAATTTACAACTTTGTGAATATGTTGCTAATTTATTTTTATTTTTTATTCTTTTCTGCAGGGCTACAATGGAAGTCAATCATGGGATACTTCTTTTGCCATTCAAGCAATCATATCAACTAACCTTGTTGAAGAATATGGACCTACTTTAAGAAAAGCACACGAGTACATAAAAGATTCCCAGGTTTTTGTGGGCAGAAAATCACTGTATCATTTAACATTTATGCCAAGTATCCTTGCTTGACTAGTATCTTGTTTTGAAGGTCTTAGAAGATTGTCCTGGAGATCTAAATTTTTGGTATCGCCACATTTCAAAAGGTGCTTGGCCATTCTCAACAGCAGATCATGGATGGCCTATCTCTGACTGCACAGCGGAAGGACTGAAGGTAGCTTGGGCACTCAACATTTTCACATGAAAAAATATCTTTTTAATAATATATGTTTCTTTGTGCAGGCTGCCTTATTGCTATCAAAACTTCCAACAGAAATAGTTGGGGAATCACTCGATATAAAGCGATTATATGATGCAGTAAATGTTACACTTTCCTTACAGGTAATCATTGACTATATTGCATTCTGGCTGATATGGGACTTGGAATCTCAGACAGGACATGTTGATAGGTTCAGGAAGTTAAAAACTAGGTCCCTATTGTAGCAAACCAAAAAAAATATGGGTTGACACCTTAAGAAAAGACATGATAGCTTATAATTAAATTGTGGCCTTAGATAGATTTTAATGCTAGGTTCTTGTGGTTCACTTGTTTTCCAGTTTAAGTCTTTTTGTCTAGGTGTGTAGATTTGTCTTTTGTAGATAATGAGATTTACATGGCACAAATTCCTGGCTGCATAGCAAAAAGTTGGGCCGTCAGTCCTGGGCGAGCATTAGCATTGAAAACAAATTGTAATGTGGGTGATATTTAACTCTAATGTTTCTGTAATGTTTCATGATGATAACTTACTACAATATTACTGTTATGTAGAAAAAAAATAATAATAATTGGGAGTTTTAGGGAAAATTCAGGATAGTGTGGTGAGAACATAAAAGAAAAAAAGTTTACGTGTGAATGTTTTTGTATGATATATGCACCCATGTGAGGGTTGTGAATGTTATTTCTGCCACCCTGTGATATTTAACTCTAATGTTTCTGTAATGTTTCAGTAATGTTTCATGATGATAACTTACTACAATATTACTGTTATGTAGAAAAATAATAATAATAATTGGGAGTTATAGGGAAAATTCAGGATAGTGTGGTGAGAACATAAAAGAAAAAAAGTCTACGTGTGAATGTTTTTGTATGATATATGCACACATGTGAGGGTTGTGAATGTTATTTCTGCCACCCACCGAAAAAAAAAAGAAAAAAAAAGGCACCAAATCCCCAAAAATTTTAGTTCTGCCAAGCATGTCATGATTCTTATTCAGCAGTTCTTGTGGCTTAATTAGCTGGCAGAATATTTACGTATTCCTGCATTTTGGGTTTAGGAGTATTTTACTAATTCCCTAATCTTTTTTTTGTGGAAGCACTGCAGAATGGTGATGGTGGCTTTGCAACGTATGAATTGACTAGATCATACCAGTGGTTGGAGGTGAGTACCATTTGTGCTCTATTTTTCTTTTTCTTTGACTCTTTACCCAATTTCGTCAACTTTCTACTCTGTTATTCATATTGATGATTGTACGATATATGTGTATGATTTGTTAAATCTATCCTATATTCTTATTTTCAGCTAATCAATCCAGCTGAAACTTTTGGTGACATTGTTATTGATTATCCGTAAGAATGCACGTTTCATTTTGAATGTTTTACATTTAATCCTATATCATGGCAAATGCCATCTTGACTGGAGTGGCACTGCAGATATGTTGAATGCACCTCAGCAGCAATTCAAGCACTTACATTGTTCAAGAAATTATATCCTGGGCATAGGAGGGAAGAAATAGAGAACTGTATTGCTAATGCTGCAAAGTTCATTGAAAAGATACAAGCATCAGATGGCTCTTGGTTTGTTTTCAAATTCAATATATCATATATAGGGTGAACATCTCCTGTTAGACAGTCTAAAATGTTACTCTTGTCAAGTAGATACTGCATATTCAAACATAATTTCATCTGATTAATGATCTTGAAAACAGTCGGACACTATTACATGTTGGACTTTTATTAGAGACACAGGCTCCATTTTTTATAAAAAATTCATGTATATTGGGAATAACAAATTTTCAGCACATAAATTTTCAGCACAAATTTCTTTCATATTCTCTTTCTTCTCTATTCAAACCCCTTTCTTCCTTCATTAGCCCAACAATTAAACTTTTGGGAGTAATGGTAAACTAACAAACTTTATCAATGTCAAATAGAATATTAGCCATTGACTCAGTGACTCATCGTTGCCCAGACACTAACCAATACCCAAGCTTTCACAATTTATTTGCATAATCATTATGAAGTTAGTTGAACTAATTTATGTGAATATTTATAATAGGTATGGTTCCTGGGGAGTCTGCTTCACCTATGCTGGGTGGTTTGGAATTAAGGGGTTAGTTGCTGCTGGAAGGACATACGAAGACTGCTCTAGTATTCGTAAAGCATGTGATTTTTTGTTATCCAAAGAGCTTGCTTCAGGTGGATGGGGAGAAAGTTATCTATCATGTCAGAACAAGGTTTAATGATTCATCAAATTTGAAATATCCTTTTCTTGTGTGGGGCCTGATACCTAATACCTCTTTTCAAAATTAGTTGATTTTGTTTGCGTAGAGTGCCAAGTCCTGAAGAACGTTTGGTAATGAGTATTAGTTTGATCATGTAATATTTTACATTCAAGATGCTATTTCATTGTGATCTGTCAGTACATGCACTTCTACACAATCTGCAGTCCTCTAAGAATATTAGGGAAAGAGAGGTCTTTTTCTTTAACTGCTTGGTCTGGTACCTATAACTACATGGAGTTTTTTATTTTGTGTGTAATGTAGCTGTTGTAACTGATTTGTTGATGTATTTTCTACAAGATGTATGATCTATCTTTGATCCTTAAAGTATTTGCATGACTCTTATGCCAACTATCTATGTCATTTCAATAGGTGTATTCAAATCTCAAGGACAATAGGCCACATATAGTCAATACTGCATGGGCTATGTTGGCCCTCATTGGTGCTGGGCAGGTACATTTGGATATCAATCGCACTCCTACTTTTTAACTTTTTTGTTGGGGCACCCCCACCGGGGGGGGGGGGGGGGGGGGGNNGGGGGGGGGGGGGGGGGGGTGGTTGTGTTGTGGTTGAGGGAGCCATTAGATCACTACCACTGAAAGAGGGAGAGTAGAAAGGATAGAAAGAGGGAAAAAGCTTCTCCATTCTCTGATGATATAAGGGACAGGACTGGGAAAGGAAATTTAACAAACATAGTGTAAATTGGAATTTAGGAGAATCTTGACTTGGTGGAATTTTAAATATGTTTCTGGGTGCTACATAATGATTTGCACCAAACATGGTTTTTTGGTGCTTTTATGAATTATCTGAACTTCCATATTTTGTTGATGACTTTAGTACCTGAACCTTTTTTGTTATTTTTTCTTGTTTGAAAGGCTAAGAGAGATCCAACTTCATTGCATCGGGCAGCTAGAACTCTAATAAATTCTCAGATGGAAAATGGAGATTTTCCTCAAAAGGTAAATCTGGCCACTTATATTCTCTTGAATGTGCCAATTTTTTTATTAGAGTGTGCAATTGAACTAAGTTGCCAAGAAACTTCAATTACAGACTAACATGGCTTTTCTTTGGTCATTGAAATACATTTGCTTCTGTTTATTAAGCATGCCAACTGCAATATTCAATACATTTATCAAACATGAAGCAAACTGCACCAAGAAAAATGCATATGTGTAGAACTTGAAAAAAAAAGAAAAAGAAATAAAAAACATGATCACCCCTTCACTTTCGGTTTGATGGATTAATATGAAGATTTACATAAGCCTTATGGAATGAAATCATAAATATTGTAATACACGGGGTTCTTTGAAACTGTCTACCTTATATTTAGTTAACTTGTCTTTAGGATGATTTTAGACTGCACAGCGTATAAATTCTTAGAAATTACATGTATAGCTTTTGGTGTAATATATAGGTATTAATGCTCCTGAAATAGTCAAACAGAAAAGAGAAAAAAAAAAAAAAACTCGAAAGTGNAAAAAAAAAAAAAAAAAAAAAAAAAAAAAAAAACTCGAAAGTGTACAAGTAAGAAGGCAAGACCTGGGAGGTGTCTTAAAAATAAAGGATGAAGTTCAATAAAATCAAGAACAAAACACTATCTCATATGATACGCAATACTTGTTTCCTTATGCATTTCACTGTCAGAAAATTAACCTGAAAGGATGATCTCTGCCCTCAACACCATTCCAAAAGTAAATCTCATTCAGGAATTTAGTAACTTTGATTTTCAATGCTACATGAACTTAGTAATTTGTGTGTTCCCCATACAGGAGGTCATGGGAGTCTTCAACAAGAACTGTATGATCAGCTATTCAGCATACCGAAACATCTTTCCCCTTTGGGCCCTTGGAGAATATCGTTGTCAGGTACTGCAGGCCCTCTGAATGATGTGACGACTACTTGGTGTTACAATGCTTAGTGCTCCAGATAATGAATTGTTGTTCATTAACCTGTATGAGGCTCCTTGAGCTTGCTCAAATCATTTTAATTCAATTACTAATGTACTCCCAAACCTTATGTTTATTAATTTACAAGCATCTTAGATCTCTTCAGAGATTAAAAAAACACTTGAATTTTCTTGATGCATTAGTTGTAAACTTGTAACCCTTTTCAATCGAGAGAACGATTTCCTAACCAAGAAAATGTAATAACTCTACAATATTGCATTTACTTGCTGCCAACTACTGTGTTGTCCTGCTACTCTTTGGGTGGAAGGGAATCGAATTTGAATCAGTCACTCTTAACCGTTTTATAATGTTGAGATAGTCTAACATATTATGTTGTTATACTGTCAATCAAAATTATGCATTTAGATATAAATTCCGATTGACAAGAGAAATAGAAAGTAACCCGTAAGTATATATCATATGTATATGTAGTTATGTGTGAGCAACTGATTTTTCCCTTTTGCTTTTAGTTTGTCACCCTTCCCATACGATTGCAATTGGCATGACTTAGAGATGTATATAATCATGCACCAACAATCTGAAGGAGAAAATTTAGCCAAATAGGAATAGAAATGAAGGCTTTTCTTATACTTGATTATTCGGAGAAAAACAATTATCTAAGACATGATCTGTCCGATTAAGGAGGCTGAAGCAATTGTAAACATCCATGCATCGTTAAAGAAAGAAATTAACAGAAGGAACAACTCCTTTTTATGTTTAATCCTAAATGTTGGATGATTGAGCTACATAACACAGTAAGTGATTTACGATTTGGAAGGCAATGGAACCCGACTTCGGTATTCTGCAAGAGCCCACAGAGGGAAGATGTTTCTATAAGCTGCATAATGCAGCATGCAGTTCTTCATAAAGACTCCAGTGATTTCCTGCCATAATTCAGTGATTAATGGTTACAAAAAATTGCAGGTAAAATGTTAAGCATGCGGACAACATGGTATGTTTTTTTTCTGTGTTTGAGGCTTTTCACTCATCAAGATGCAAGACATGTAAAAGCTAAGAAAGAAACCTCTTGGGGAAAATCTCCATTTTCCATCTGAGAATTGATTATCAACTTTGCAGCACGATGAAGAGGTGTCGGGTCTCTTTCTGCCTGTCCAGAATGAATCAGACCCATCATAGCCCATGCAGTATGTACTAAATTGGATCTGTTTCCTTCAAGAGGAATGTATTTCTGTATCACCCACCATAGATAAATATTACAACTTTATGACAACAGGATTAAGAAACTTGAAGCTTAAAACATTATCCTGACCTAAGGCCTCATCCAAAAGTGCTAGATGAAATTGACTTTATAATTCATTGGCCTTACTAATGTATCCCATATCTCTCCAGCATATATAGCTGATGTGGGATTCAGGGTATCACAATACTCCTCTCATGGTTTACCTTTTCTGGACATGAAAGATAGCTCTCTCCCCAACCACCATTCTCTCTCTGTGTTGTGAGTAGAAAACTAACTGCTTTGCGCATGGCTGGACAATCGTTGAAAGTCTTGCCAGCAGCTGCCAACCCTCCAATGGCAAACCAGGTACCATATGTGAAGCAAACTCCCCAATTTCCATACCTGTGGAAATGTTTATTATTAAATAAGTTCTTATTCTGCACTAGTTGTTAAGACAAACATGTATTCAAATCGTATATTTGATTGCCTAGAATAGACTATACCATGAACCATCGGGCATTTGTATATTTTCAAGGTACTGTAGGGCATTGGTTATCAAATGTTCAATCTCTTTCTTCCTGTGCCCAGGGTATAACTTCATAAACAGAACTAAAGCCTGGATTGCAGATGAAGTGCATTCTACATATTCATGCTCAATCACAATGTCCGCGAAGAATTCTGTGGGATTCAACAGCTGGAGGAAATAAAAGAGAGAAAATATATAGTAAGTATCTGCTAATGATGATTTCGAAAACAATTATAATCGTCTGAAAGAATTTCACAAGAACACTCCAATTTGTTACTATTCTTACTTCTAACCACTCTGCTGCTCCTGCTGGTTCCCAAGCTGCTAAACCACCATTCTTACTCTGCAATTAGTCGTAAAATGGAGCTTTTTTTATGAGTGTACAAAGACACAAAGACCAATGCACTAGAAAAAAGAATGTTAAATCAAATTCTACAAACTAAAGCAGATGGCAACTGTACGGTGAAAGAATCAAGTAAAAATTTTTCCTTTTAATTATGTTTTAATGATTGAAACAAGATCCAAATTTGATTACTGCAGGGCAAACACACGCCATTCAAATTCATTTCTATGACTAGAGGTGCAGGATAAGAATACTTGAAGACACTATTGTCTTTGCAGGCAAGTGGTCACCTGCATGGAAAGTAGGACGTTGATAGAATCGTATAACCGCTCAGGTTCCATTTTTTCACCAACTACCTCTGATGGAATCTTCGACAACAGCAGGCAACACTGCAGAAGGGGTTTACAGTGAGAAACATTGAGATAACACACAGGGTAGATAACTCAACTGAAGCATTTGAGAAAAGTTAGTTACCTTTAAACCTTCTGCTGTGCAATCAGAAACTTGCCATCCATGATCTTGATCAGAGAATGTCCATGACCCTTTAGAAGTGTGGCGGTACATGCTTTTGAAGTCACCAGATGGATTGTCCTTGACCTTAAAAATTAGAGTGCTAATGAGTCATTAGTCTGAACCAATTAATGGATACACATTTGTATTTACAAAAATAATAACTGAATTTAGTTGAACCTGAGATTTCTTTATGAAGTCGTGTCCTCTAGCTAGCGTCGGTCCAATTTCATCAATGAGATTGCTAGCAAGCAAAGCTTGAACGGCAAAACCAGCATCCCACTGCTGACTACCAAAACTCTGCATATCAATCAAATATATCAGTTCATAAGCTTTTTCCTTCTCTTTTATGTGAGGTACACTTCCAATTAATGACAAAAGGAGCAAAACTTTGGCTTAAACTAATGCATATATGAATACACAAAGCAATTTACAAACCTGACACCCTACGAATAATTAGTAAATATTTTCATTTTATGTTCAACATTTATAGTTAAGAGAAAAAAATTTAAGTGAAAACAGAAGGAGACAAATTCACTATATAGTGTTTTACTGCTATTGTTTTAACAAAATGTGTACTAACTTGCATCTTCATCCCATCTTCAGCAACCCATAAATAATCTGGGATTCTGGCAAGATGCTTCTTAAAATAGTCCCCATTTGGATCTTCTACCCAACAAGCAAGCATACATAACACCTGTTCAAGTAATGCAAGTAAAATGAGAATCTGGAAAGTAGTAGTCATGTGTAGCCTGAAATAGATGTTCTCCATAGTCCTATATCTGCATCCTTGGTAGTGCATTCACATTACCTTTTCTACACATCCAATGGTGATGTAGCGGCTGTTCTCATCTTCATAATGAATATGCTTCATCGTTACTTGAAGAGCCCTTTCTCTGATCAACTTGTTGAAGGGCAGGCGAGTGAGAAGAGGCTCTGTGCATATGTAGAGACTATCCCAAAGGAGATCCTGTATCCAAGGATGAGGGTAGTAGACATCCTCCTGCAATCAATTTAGTGTAATCAGGTTCCGTACATAAACTAATTAACTAATTCATGGCTTCAAATTAAGTGAAACTCACTTTGGCACATTGATGGCGTATTTTCTTCCAATTAATTTCATTGTAAGGTTGAGCATGAAGTTCTTCCCTCAATTGTAGAATGAGAGGTGTGATTGGACCAACAAACCTTTTCCCATATAAATATGACATGGGCATGTACACCATCCGACAATAGCACCAAATTTTTGCTGCATTTCAGGATAAAAGAGATTAAAATGAAGTTTACAAACGAATCACAAGGACACTCCTAGCATTGCAGCAATCTTCAATATGGAAGAGTTGTATTCTCTGTCAGTGATTGGGGGACCATTTTAAGGATTTAATTCAAGCACAGAAGGGAAGTGTGCTAACCTGGATGCATAGGAAAAAATTTAGGAAGAATCCAAAACTCTGGGGGCATTGGGTTACTTCCAGACCACTCAAACACACCAAGTATCTACAAAATTAATTGCAAAAATATTCAGTATTCATATTGTTTCAAAATACCATATGCATTTTCTTCATGCATGCAACAACTTTGATGTGGCTCTGTGATGAGCATGACCATACCGAAAGCCAAGTCTTTCCCCAAGAGGGTATGTGTGTGACACTACCATGATCAAGAATCCACTTTCTGGCTCTTGCACAAGCATTGTCTTGGCCACCATCAGGTCCTTCGCCGAGAATACGCATACAAATGTAGCTGAGAGCTGTGCAGAACATGGTGCTGTGGCCTTCAATGTGTAAACCCCAGCCACCGTCTTCATTCTGAAACATACAAAATTCAGTAGCATTCTTTATTCTTTATACATTAGTTTAACTCATGCTGAAGAATTATATGCACAAGTGAATAAATTTTTGTCCTATTTGTGTGAGAAAGCACCAAAAAGTATGTACCTGATGACAGTATATGTAACGCAGAATTTCTTTGCGATGCTCTTCAGAGAACACAGTATTAAGATGCCCTGTAATGTACATACACATGACCTGCAAGTTTTGCAGAGGATTTTATAGTTCATTTAGTAATTTTAGCAGAAAAACTGAAATAATTTGCATTAAGCAAGACAATGTTAGCAGTATATAAAGCTGTAGTTCCACTCTGCCCGGTAACATGAAAAGTAATGAGTATGAAATTGGGTTTTGAAGTGTCAAACCCAAGATCTCTTAAAACTAAAGCTTTAATGCTATGTTAGACAATCAAAATACCTCAAAGTTAAACTTAAGCTGTTAAGGAATGAGTTAACAATGTATCCCAAACTTATTAATAAAGTCCAACCAATGTGAATAGCTATTAGGTGAAGACACACCTATTGAGTATATTAAGATGTATTAATTAGACACTTTTTGTCAACCAATAAGGAATTAGGGATCAACACTGATCTATGCCCTTTCTACCATGAACAATACTTGGCTCCATCCCCTCAAGGAGCTCCACCAACCCCATTTAGAATGAAAAGACAAAAAATGACATGCTTTTGTAAGATGGGGTTGGAGGAAAGCTCGGAGCCAACTAAGTATTGTTCTTAATTTGACCCATATATAACGTTCACAATGATAGTAATGAGTGTGAAAAAACTGACCAGAGGTGGAAGAAAAAACAATGGGCCGGCATTTTCAGCAGGCCAATGGCCATCAGTAGCCTGCAAGGCTGAGAAGAAGTGGACAGCCCTTCTCAATGCAGCTGTGGCCTTTTCATCTGTGATTTCCTCCCCATCCTCAACCTTTACTGCCTGAATTGTCTGTTTGAACTTCTTCTCACTTAGGAACTGCAGTTTAGTGAACACATAAACAATGATACTAGAGGCACTTAATTAAACTATCTGTATCTCTAAGAAAACATGATTAATTTCCTCATTAAAATATACAAAAAAAACTTAAGTATATAAAATACATAAAATACACTAACTTACACTATATTCCATAATAAAATAATGCCATTGATTTTTTTTATTTATCAAGAAATACTTTATTGATCGAAGCAAGCTAAGAAGCCATACAATCAGCTAGAAGTTGGGTTTCAAGCCATGAAGGAGCTCAACCCACCAGATTAATCCCTTGGGCCGATCAAAGGCAGGTAATTCACGCCGGGCCTAGGGTATTCACAGAGAGTAAACTCCCTTGCTGCCTGGCTCCAATTGTCGAACATATATATTGAATCAGTGTAGAGCATGGGTACGAACAGCCCACATGCTTCCCATAGGACTAACACTTGTTTTTNGGGTACGAACAGCCTACATGCTTCCCATAGGACTAACACTAGTTTTTTTTTTTTTAATTACAAGTGAGGGGGGAGGGTTCGAATCTGGGTATTTAGGGAAAAACTTTTATCTTCGGCTAACTAAGTTAAACCCAATTCACGACGTATAGAATTAAATATTGTGTCATATTAGATATGAGACAAAAATATAAATACATTTGAGTTAATTGAATCGTGTCGTGTGTACATGACACTGGTTTAATACCTCTACCAATTTTCTTTTATACATGGAATGAATGGTTTTTAATTTTCATTAAAATAAGTAAAATAAAGTGATAAAAACAAGACAAACATATCAAAATTGAAGGTGAACGCTAGCTATTGACACTTAATTAGACCCCAAAAAATACATTATTGACACTCTTATTTCTCTCTAGCTTCTTTCCGTGAAGGGATATTATTATTTGGGGGTGGTTGGTTAGCGTGAGTTGTGGTGGATTCATGGAACATGAATATATCATGCAACATATATACTTGTGAAAGTGAAACTTCTACTATTAATATTAGAACCCAATATCTTTTTTCTCAGTATTTAATGCCTTTCATGCCTTTCTGAATTTTATTAAATTGGGCAAGAGAGTTATCATCTATTTCTTAAAGCACATATTGATGAAATTGGTACTACAAAAGAAGAAACATATCAACTCAGAATTTATTTATTTTTTTATTTTGGTAAGAACTCAGAATTTATTAAAACAACAACTGAATAAGCGTATATATAAAGGTCTTCGCTAGGTACAAATGAAGAAACATTGTAGGATGCATGTGAATAAGCGTGCTTGCATTACACATTTATAACCTACAATTAAAGGGTACAGTACAACTAATATCCGGGTGATGTATGGAAACAAAGTGTGGTTGTTAATTTTTAGGCTGACACGTGAATTGTTTGATATGATATTATGTCGTAGATCGAAGTTAAAGTAAAAGTAGATTTGACAATAAATGAAAATATCCAAATTAACAAAAAAGCTTAATATTCTCGATCGATGTGCTGGGCCCAACTTAAACATGCACCAGGAATAAGAACAAGGATCGAGAGAGTTGATGAATTAATTGATGTTTTTTAGGGTAGAGTAGGTATATACCTGTAAACGCCAGAGAAGATCAGCACTGGGCTTGAGCTGATAGCGGTTGTTGTAGAAAGTGAGACGGGCCTCCTCCACCTCTGCTCTCTCTTCTTCGGTTCCTGCCTGAGGATCAAACTCCCATGTCTGCCTCCCCACAAACTTGTTTGTGCTGTAGATGTAAGGGTCACTGCCACCATCTGCAACCTTAAGCTTCCACATATTCAATCAACACAACAAGCTAGCTTTACTTAGATTCAGAAAGCTGTAGAAACCTCTACTTTGGGCTGCACCTTGCTATGTATATAGTGGAAGACCACACTTTATTTGCATGGTGAAAATTTGATATTATATATATGTACTTTAATTTGTCTATTATTTATAAGAACATTTATGTAGAGATCTAGAGCATACTTGCTCGCCACTTTTGACTCAGGTTCACCATAAGTTTTGCCACATGTTATCCATGCTAAGCTTGTTTTGTATAGTTAATTATCAACATCAGATACGTACAATTAAGTTCCTCGATCACCAGGTAGTACTGATCATGAGAGAGACAATTAATTAATTTCCCTACAAATGAAAAATATTATTCCTTCGAGAAAACGTAACCTTTCATCTTTCATTAAATTGAATTAAATTGCTCTTTTATCAAAATATAGTAACTACTGTTTGAAATGGAACTTGATAATGTTTGAAATGGAGAGTCGAAAGAAAGAAAGAAAGAACATATATTGTGAAAGTACTTTTCTTAAAATGGCATGCCGACATTTTGAAGGCGATCAAGCTTAATTTGCACATTTTCTTTTCAAGTTCAATATGATATATATTTGTAAGGGTTGTTGTACTGTCTATTAATTAATTATTGGCCTCTTCATGACTCTATGATAATATATATGAATGAACATGAATTTTTTTTTTTTTTGAGAATCTGAATCCACGTGATTTTAGGAGGAACATGGGAGAAAGTTAATTATTTATTACTACTCTATAAATTAATGGCATGTGGTAATTAAAACTCAAATATAAAATCAAGCTACGGTGCCCACCACTGAAGTCATTGCTAGATCCTCAAATATAGAGCCATTTTTAACATATGACATAATTTTATCTGGTACCAAGCAAATTAAACAAAGCAAAACATGGAAGATGCCTGTTTAAATCATTGAAAACACTATAACCAGGATACGTACGTTTAACAACGTACATGTGCCTCATGATATATGTGCAATATTAACTGTGATGCTCAAAGCAGAAAGCATTAGCCAGATGCAAAACATGCATGCAACATAAACTTATCAATATCATGCACAATTAATTAGTATATCCATTGTACCAATTAATCACAAAAACAGAAAACATATATATATATATATATCCATTAATTGTAGCTACTACAAATTAAAAATTAACAGAATAACAGTTGCTAAAAGGGTTAAACATACATTAAGGTGGACATGGGGATGATATGTTTTGTCGTTTTGGTAGTTGACTACTTGACTGTCAAGAGCTTTCATTATTACATACCGGCCAGACTATTTCAAGTGTTTATTAAAAATATTATATTCGACTATTTATTTAATAAAAGTTTAATAATTTAGTGTAGATAGCTTGGTAGTATAAAAGTTTGTAATAACATTAAAAAGCCTTAATATAAAAAGCCTACTGTAAATACCGTCTATTTTTTAAACCTCTATTCATAAATTATATTTGTAAAAAATTAGTTAAATCATAAATCATTAACTTATTTAACTTTGATCAAACAAATAGATGGTTTTATGAAAAAAATTTGCTCATCTAAATAGACAAATAATTTTTAATTTGGCTAATTTTTTGTAAAGATGATATTTGAATAAAAACCTAAAAAATAAACGGTTTAGATAGTTAAAATACAATATGGAGTGGTCCAATAAGAAATTCCACAAACAAATTATTTATGGAATCCCACAATAAAAGGGGGCCTGATTTATATAGAAGAGTTATGGTCGACCATATATTTAGTGTTAAGAGACATACATTGCATGCATGCGAGTAGTTGACGAAAGTGAAACGTACGTACAATGATATACACTTTACTGAAAAACTAAACAAAAGATATGGTATTACCTTGAAACTAAAGATTAATTAGCAGACCATTGTGTGTATGCCAAAGAATTATCTTACATTTTGGAGATCGAGCTTGTAAATACAATCACATAATTAATCATAGAATAAATATATGAACAACATCCATAATTGAAGAACCAGACACCCACCTAATAATTAATTAGTTGTGTTTCTTGAATGGGAAATTGAATTATTCAACTACTTGGCATACAGAATTATGTTTTTTACTCAATATTCAAATTAGCTGAGGTCTTTGTTGGACAATTAATTGATCGTTAATTAGCCTTTCTTAATGGACATTGAATTTGATTTCTTAAATGAAAATGAATGTATTTTTGTTTCTCCAAATTTTCAAGCCATTGAATTATGATATACTAGACTCTTGACATATGCTCTGCACATGCAAATATAACTTTTTGTTAAATTTTTTAATTATTTAGTATTATTTATCTTTTAGGTAATTATTTTTAAAAATTTTGAAAACTTTATAACTCTCCACTCTCTCTACCTAATAAGGTGGTGGAGTGTTTTTATTTTTATTTCTTAATTTTTTAATTTTTTAATGGCTTAATTTATATTTGTACCCTTAACTTTATTAGTTTAGTTTAATTTAACTTTTTAATTTAATCAAAGGTTATTTATAGTCATTTAAAATTTGATAAAACTTGTAACACCAAACTACTCTACTGACTTTATAATATTAAAAATTAAAGATAAATACGTACTACTCCTCAACAATGCCTCCCATTTTTGGTGACTTGGTCCCACAGATAGTCAAGAGCTTTAATTACATCCTAATAAAATATAGGATTAATTAGAGATACTTCTATTTTGGGAGGCTCATTTTGATAGAGAGTGTTGCTATTTGTACACCCTCTTTTCTCTCACTACACACCCTTCCTTTCCAATTCTAAAAAATTACAAGTTTAACTGAATTCTAAATTACCATAAAGGACAAATATTATTTAAACAAAAATAATATTTCTCACCCATCTCTATCTTTGTCCTTTCGCTTGGGAAGAATCTCTCTTGATCAATCTTTCTCACCCCTACATCAATCTCTGTGCTTTTACCTCTAAATGCATCTAAAACCATTTTCTCCATCTTTCTTAAGTCAGCAAATTACATCATAGCACCTTGATATAAATTGCAAAAGTCAAAATATCCCATCCATGTGATATAAATTGGTGAAATAATCAATTCATATGAATTGTATTAATTGAGAGATCCATTACAAGAAAAATTCCCCTACCTATTTTTTATATGCTTTTTATCTTGAGAAAGGGGAATTCAAACTGGGATGGACGGAGGTAGAAATTTTATTGTAAATGTATTTATTTGGGGGACCACTATATAATCTAAAAAAAAAAAATTCAGAAAAATCATAAATACTAAAATATCAAGCCTACATGTAGCTCCGCTCGTGAATTCAAACTAAATGCCTCTTAAAGTATCGTAAAATAAATAAAAAATAAAAAATATATCACTAAGCCCGTATTTAAATAGCTAGTTAGTATATTTGTAATTTTCTAATGCAAGCTTAGTTGTGCAAACTTCATAAGTCTTTGAATTAGTCAAATAGAGATCGAAATTGACAACTTGACCTTGATAACCAAGAAATTTGGAGCCAACTGAGCTGCTCAATTGCCAGACTCCACTCCAATTAGACTTTCAGACCCACAAAATGTCCAATAGACTTTACTTACAAGTTACAACAACTTTTCAATGATAGATCTTCCACTGAAAAAAAAAAAAAAAAAGGTAAACAAAACTCTCTTTGTACTATTGACTGTACACTAAATTATTGTTAAGCCACAAATTTCCGACTGTTAAAGTTTTAAGTTATTGTCATTACATTCTTTAGTTTGCAGCCACAAAGTTTAAATTTCCTTTATTATTCAATTATTTAGTTTTAAGAATTTGACTTCTAATAATATGAATTATTTATTTTAACCTTGTCAAGCTTTCTTAGCTGCAAGTCGATTAACAAATGGTTCACGAAGTCAATTAATTGAAATTGAAATGAATTCATTCTGAGCTCACGAAGTCAATTATTACGTCCATTCTTAGCTACAAGTCGATTAACAAATGAATTCATCCTAGGAATTGATTGAAATTGATTGATTGAAATTGAGATTAGCAAAAGAATGGACATACAGATAACTCATCAATGTCGATCTTGGCAAAGTCGACGTCACTGAACTTGTCGGCCATGGCGTGAATGGCCAGCTCTTTGAACCTGCAGGGGCCACACCAAGACGTTGAGAAATCTATCACCACCTTCACAAGTGTAACCCAACATCAACAACAAAATCAAGTCCCTAATCTAATCTAGAAAGAAAAGGAGGTTTCTTTGAAGTCAAAAAATTAAAGATTCTTAAATTTAGAGGAGTTGAAGTAACTCCTTACCGTCTTCAAGACTTCCACTTCTAAAGTGTAATTCTTTCATTTTTAAAATGTAATTTTTATTGAGTTAAGATTTAGTTTTGAGTTATTATTGAATTATACTTTGATTTAATTTTTTTGTTCTAAGTTAAGAGGTACACTCTATAATTTCGTGGAATTACACTTTACTTAATTTTTTTCTTAAGAATTTTTTGTTTTTATATTTTTATAGCCGAATTTTTTTTTTTTGTGCTTAAAAATGTATTTTGTAGCTTATTAATAAAGAACCATATTTGTTATGGCTTATCAAGAAATAAATTTAAAGTTTGGATTTATGATTAAAAAATATAATGAGTTGTGGATTATTAATAAAGTACTTTTAACTACATGCGTCTAATATAAATGTATTTTAATTGGAATTAATTAACGATTGACTAAAGCAAGGCTATAGCTCCTCAGTCCTCATCGTTATACATATCCATGCATGCTTTGATCCACTTGTACATGCAACGTGGCTGAAATGGGCACATCTGATGCACCGTGACACAATTCCCAGTCACATTGCGTAAGATATGCTTTGGAAATGATTCACTTGCATCCAATGTGTATTCCACATTTTCTATGAGGTTAGGGAAGAGTAGGATTTGTGAGAAATCAACGGTCCTTCTAGTCCCATTACTCAAAATTGACCCCTTGGCAACCGCTGATTTAAGGATCATGCCCTGCACCACATTTCGATCCACCACAATTTGATCAATAGTAGTGAAATATTGTCCGTTTGATTGATCCAATTGGACTATTTGGACACCTGTATAATCACCCGAGAACATATTGTCAACAATACTGAGGCCACATGCTACTCCCTTCAAGGATTTGATTGAAACAAAGGCATTTCCAAGAAAGAATGACCCGGAAATGTGGAGTTGGACCGGATTCTCAGCCACAATACTCGTGAAATCGAAGTAGCAACTCATAATCCGGGTTTGGGTCAACCCGGGTGCCCGAATGTAAATTCCTGTCCCGCCCCATCTAGTGGCTTTGTTGGAACAATGTACCCTGGTGAGCACATTAGCTTGTCCTTGTAACATTACACCAACTGATGCCGAAAAAATGAACACATCGGTGATAGCATTATCGTTCCCAATTATATTAATTCTAATGCTGGAAAAATCCTTTTCACGGTGGTCGGCACGGGTATTGATATGTTGACCCAAGAAGGGGTTTCTAAAATAGGTTTCATGGCCACCTTGGATTAGTATGCCATTGGTGGTGGAATGTGAAATGTAACAATTGTTTGTGGTAGTCCTTAGGGAATTAATAACAGAAATACCACTGAAATTTGAGTTTATCATGAGACCTTTCAGTGTAATGTTCTCATACAGAAAAGAAGTTGAGGTGGACCGTAATTCGATCAGGTGGCGATTGCCTGGAAAATCATCCAATGCACGAAGGGATCCACCGTGAATCTGTCACACCAGAATATTATCCATGATGAACAAAAAATTAAAAGATTAAAAGAAATGAAAAATAATATGCAGAATATGTTATGAGGTGTACCATAAAGTTTCCACCGCCGGTATCTGGTAAGCGCAATGGACGGCTGATCTTGTACGTCCCTCCATCAAGGTGAACTTGGGAGCCTCCAAGATCAACAACACCCTCCATCAAGTGACCATGATCAAAAGGCGATCTGATGGCATCAAAAATAGCTTGCTGAAGTGCTTCTGTGCTGTCTGATCTTCCAGTGGGATCAGCACCATACTCAGTCACGTGATGAACACGTGCACTTGATGAAGACGCCTGAATTATTATCACAGATGATCATCATCAGCATCAATATATCACTTGGGAATTAAAAATGGTGGCCGATATTAATTAATATATTTGATAAAAAATACGTACAGGTGGTGTTGAATAGGTTTGGGGCCTTGGGACACCATTGCGGATTGTAAGTGATGCCTTCATCAAAGGCATGAGGCTCATTTGGTCATGGTAAGTACCAGAAGTTGCACCAGAGTATGAGCTTTCTCCATGATTGACAAGTACGTTTACATACATAAACCCATTAACAGCTTCACTATAGCTAGCATAGCATTTTTGGGCAGCATGGCTTACTGTTTTCACAGAGAGAGAGAGAGAGAGAGCTTGATTATATAGTAAAACCCCATTACTATAGCTAGCATAAACCCATTACTGCTTCATGAACAAAGTATATAGTAAACAGAGAAGTACATAAAATTACAGAAACCTGAGATTTCTTCAGGTAGTCATGTATTTTCTTAAGTACAGATTCAAGTTCATCAGTGAGATTTCCAGCAATCAAAGCTTGAATGGAAAGACTCGCATCCCACACCTGACTACCAAAACTCTGCATATGAATAGAAAGTATCTCAGATCAAAAAAATGAATAAAAAATAATAGAAAGTATCAAAATCAGTACTTTGGTGGCCCAAGTAGCAGTTCCAACCAATTTGAACTTAAAACCTGATCATAGTCAGGGGAAATAGTTATATAAACCTGCGTTGTTATTCCATCCTCTGCCACCCAAACGTAATCTGCAACCCTTGCAAGTGAAATAGTTATATAAACCTGCGTTGTTATTCCATCTTCTGCCACCCAAACGTAATCTGCAACCCTTGCAAGATGCTTTTTATAAGATTCACCATTCGGATCTTCAGCCCAGCAAGCAAGCATATTTAATGGCTGCCATATTCAAAGGGGCCTGATTTATATAGAAGAGTTATGGTCGACCATATATTTAGTGTTAATTAAGACATACATTGCATGCATGCGAGCAGTTGACGAAAATGAAACGTACGTACAATAATACACACTTTACTGAAAAACTAAACAAAAGATATGGTATTACCTTGAAACTGAAGATTAATTAGCAGACCATTGTGTGTATGCCAAAGAATTATCTTATATTTTGGAGATCGAGCTTGTAAATACAATCACATAATTAATCATAGAATAAATATATGAACAACATCCATAATTGAAGAACCAGACACCCACCTAATAATTAATTAGTTGTGTTTCTTGAATGGAAATTGAATTATTCAACTACTTGGCATACAGAATTATGTTTTTACTCAATATTCAAATTAGCTGAGGTCTCTGTTGGACAATTAATTGATCGTTAATTAGCCTTTCTTAATGGACATTGAATTTGATTTCTTAATTGAAAATGAATGTATTTCTGTTTCTCCAAATTTTCAAGCAATTGAATTATGATATATAAACACGTTACACGTACTACTCCTCAACCGTGCCTCTCCTTTTTGATGATTTGGTCCCACAGAGAGTCAAGAGCTTTAATTACACCCTAATAAAATATAGGATTAATTAGCAATACTTATATTTTGGAAGACCCATTTTGATAGAGTGCTGTACACTCTTTTTTTCTCTCACTACACATCATCTCTTCTTTCTCATTTAGAAATTTACAAGTTTAAACCAATTCTAAATTACCATAAACACTACTAGAAAAATCCGTATTAGGCACGAGTAAAAAGGCACAATTATAGTTTTGTGATACTGATTTTGTCATTGGACACAAATATAAGTAGAAATGTGCTCTTTAAATTTTAGGCATATATAACTGTGTCCCTCATTTGTGCTCCTTGAATACTAATCATGTGTTCACTGACAGATGTGATAATGCCAAAATATTTTACAAGTTTAAACCAATTCTAAATTACCATAAACACTACTAGAAAAATCCGTATTAGGCACGAGTAAAAAGGCACAATTATAGTTTTGTGATACTGATTTTGTCATTGGACACAAATATAAGTAGAAATGTGCTCTTTAAATTTTAGGCATATATAACTGTGTCCCTCATTTGTGCTCCTTGAATACTAATCATGTGTTCACTGACAGATGTGATAATGCCAAAATATAAAATTAATATTTACGTTCTTGACTGAGTGGACGGACACAAATCTACACATTTGTGCTCCATGCTAAATTACTTTTAGCATAAAATAATCAATTATTTCGTAAAGGGAGCCAAAAAATTTGAAACCCTATCTCAGATTCACTTTCTCTTTCTTCCTCCCCTCTTTTTCTTTCTGTCATTTCTTCCTCTCTTCTCTCGCTCAATCCCCTTCCCCTCCCTTTCTTCTTCTGATATTTTTCTCTTCTTTTCTCTTGCGTGTACCTCTCTCACATAACAAACTCTAACTCTGAGCCCACATCAGCCTCCACCACCTCCGCCGCAGCCCAATCTCTTTCTCTCTCTCGGCTTCACCTCCTCGGTCCACCATTTCGCCACCGTCTCTCTCATAAACCCCAAGGGGCTACCACTTCTCTCACTCTTTCTCTGAAACCCCCTAAACCCAAACATCAAAACCCTAAGTCCACTCAATCAATAATCTTAGCTGCTCTATTACATCTGTTATGAGAATAGCAGTGAACAGGGGTTTTTTTTATTTTTATTTTTTTGGTGCTATTCTTTGTCCTTTTTGGTTGGCTAGGTGCGTTTGGGATCTCAATCTATTGTGCAGAGATAGAATGATGGATACTCGTAAAAGAGGGGCATGAATGTGGTGCCTTACATGCTAAAGGCGGCTTCAAGAAGAACAAGCAAGGTTTGCTCTTTGCTTTCTTTCACTCTATGAATTTGATGAATTTACTTTAACTGTGCTTTTAATATTGGAGTTTCTACAAGCTTCATTTCTATTTTCTGTTTGTTTTCTGATAAAGTATCTGAAGCTAGAAAATTTCTCTACTTTACTAGAGTCCCTAGAATAGTTGATAAATTCTCTTGCAGCTTGGGTTTATTAGATTTGGAGTGTGTTTTAAATATATATGACAATATGTGCTTCACACTTATATATCTAGTGTAGACTTGTTGATTTGTCATGGTTATGTGAAATTGTTTCTTCGATTTGCTATTTTATGTTCATTTTTTAACATCCCAAGGTCTTGTTGGTTTAGAATTAAGAAAAGTTGTTTGTGTAGGACTTGTGTGTTTTGAATGTGCTTATCTCCTTTCTTGTGCTAAACCAACCATTTAATGAGTGTACTTTGGCTGTGCTCGGTGTTGTCTGCCTTGTTTACAGAATTTAAGGTGCTCAAAATAAATTTAATTGTGTGGAGTTTAGATGGGATAGCTTTTCAATTTTTAGTTACATATAGTTTTTTTTTTTGGCCAAATTGGTTACATATAGTTAAATATAAAAAATGCTGTACATACATGATTTGGAATAGTATTATACAGGAACTGAATTTTACTAATATTTTTATCGCTTTGGGTTCAAACTTTAATGAGTTTGAGATGCTCTAGAATAATTAGATCAAGGATCAGGAGAAAATGTAACTGAGAAGAAGTAGTTAATGTTTTGTAACAGAATTGGAGTTCTTATCGACTGGTGTAGGAAGCAAATCGAAGCCCTGCTCCAAGTTTTTCAGTCGTTATAATTAGGGTAGTCTTTGTAATTAGGACAGTCTTTATAATCCGTATACTAAATTTTTGATCACGTAAGTAACTAATGGGTCCGTGCCAGCAATTACTGGTGTAGGAAGCAAATCGAAGCCCTGCTCCAATTTTTTCAGTCGTTATAATTAGGGTAGTCTTTGTAATTAGGACAGTCTTTATAATCCGTATACTAAATTTTTGATCACGTAAGTAACTAATGGGTCCGTGCCAGCAATTCAGTGATGTTATGAGAATCGGAAGAAACTAAATTTTGACACTAGTGCTTATATATATAGAGAGGCATCTACATATATTGAATGTTTTACAGTTAAGAGAAGGATAGAGATATTATTACAGAATGTTCTAGTCAGCAATACTCAGTCTTTGTAACCCGTATACTAAATTTTTTATTACGTAATGTTATGAGAATCGGAAAAAACTAAATTTTGACACTAGTGCTTATATATATAGAGAGGCATCTACTTATATTGAATGTTTTACATTTAAGAGAAGGATGGAGATACTATTACATAATGTTCTAGTCAGCGATACATAAGACTATGGGTTATGGTGTGTTAGTGACTGTTGAAGTGGCTCAGTAATTAACCTTCACAATTTTAAAGAATGAATTTCTAGGTATGAGATTTCAATTGTGTGTGCTTCATTGCTTTGACTTATTATTCAGTGTTCAATTCTCACTTTCCTTCTCAATTTTATAGTTTCTTCAATAGATACTAAGTGTTGATTTTCCCTGATAAACTTCTTGTATTGTGTTCTAGATTTCATTTGAAAGGAGAGCAGCTTTTGACAGTGGGCAACTTATAATCCAAGAGGAGGCAAATACGAGTTTGAGTAAGCTATTTTGAGTCTTTTGAATAGTAGTATATATCAGGGAATGTGGGGGGATGTGTGATGAAATCTAAGATGGCTGGGTGATAGCTTTATGATCTTTTATAAATCAGAGTTTGGAACACACTTATAAGCTTCCTGCTATGTATAAGGGTTGAAGTTAAATATATACACTTATAAATCAGCTTTATGATCATATGCTATATTTCCATGACTACTAGAAACAAAATTAATATGTCAACTTAACAAATCTCTGGTTCCAATTATGTAAAAGATGAATAAGTATGCAATATGTCTTATTCCCTTTATTTATCATATAGAAGTAGCTTTCAAGTTTTTCTGCATCTTGGAGTTCAGGATGTCTAAGTTTTGTATTATGCATTGATCCGTGTTTGTCACTTTTGTCTTAGGTTGTTATCTTTAGAGGTTAGAAAGCCGATAAAGTGCATGTCATCCTACAACCTAAAGAATTGGAAGCTATGGAGAATGTTTTGCCTACAAAGTAAGTGAAAAAAATTAAAAATAAAAATTTTTTTTTGCCCATTTTCTTAGAAGCAGAAAATTTATATTCACCATTCCTTGGACAATTTCTAACACTTGTGTTGGACAGACTGATGCCTGCATTGTGCTTTAATTATTACCAAATTTGCAAACTTTAGAACCTTCATTCATTGTAAATTCTAGTGGTTTTTCTGCATTTGGGACCTTATTAATTTACTACCTTTGAGTCTATTTCATTGTCCATTACTTCTACCTTGCTCAATATTACTACAAAAGTTGATATGATAACTAGTTGGTCCTTGAAAAACATAGGTTATCAATGAAACTCTTAGACTGGGAAATGTTGCACTTGCTTGGCTTCTTAAGCTTTGAAAAAAAACATAAGTAAATGGTTGTTAGGACTAACAATACTAGCAGGTTGGACGATTATATATGGTTGTCACCAAATTTCTAGCTATTTTGCATCATTCATTGCTCTAAGGTAGTTTACTGCCCTTTGAATAATAGCATTGATGAAATTGAGTTAACATGTACCTTTATAGTCTTAATTAATATTGCAACAGATTTAGACCACTTTGAGTTACTGAAATGGACCTACATGAATTTTGGGACGATAATTGAGATGTATGCTAGTTGTTTGATTTATTATTGGGATAATAAGTAAGATGGCTAGCTGCTGTTTGATTTTTAAAGGGATGATAATTGGCAGGAAATTGTGAGCTGCATGGCTGCTGTTTAATTTTTATTGAGTTGATAATTTAGATGGCTGATGTTAATGAATCAATAATTGGCAAGATATTGGTATGATATAATTGATATGCATATATGGCTACTTTAAATAATTTTTTTTTGAGTTTTTAGTGGAGCAAATCAAGTAACAAGTGTTGCAGCTACACACAAAACCAGATTGATGAGGTTCGAGTGAAGTGGGAAGACTTTGTTAACTTGAAGTATGTGTAGGCTTTGGTATATGTGATAATGGCTGGATGCGTCATTTTGTGGATATTATTCTAGAACTTAGATCAATTAAAATACTGCCATGCTCATATTTTGTAAAGAGGAATAGAGAATTTAGAAATGCACATGTTGCCTTACAGTTTTTGTAAAAGGAAGACAGGTTATTCTTTTGTAAGGGATCTTTAAATGATGCCTAGCCTAACTTAGATTTGAAGGATGATATTAGAGATGATAAAGTTTTCTCCTAATTTTTGTGATATGTAGACAACTTTTGGGTTCTTGAAGATATTGAAAATATATGATAATTGAAGACTTTAAATTTTATATGCAATGGATTTTAGCAGGTTGGCAACTAAATAAATATGCAATAAATGTTCAATGGTATTGACCACTTATATCAGTTTTCAAAAAATAAACCTAATATCAAAAGAGGGTGTTATATAACACTAATTTCAAGATATATAAGATCAATTTTTTGAAAAAACTATAATGGTATATAGTTTAGATTTCAGTTATGGATAAATAAACTGATACCTATAATTGATTATATATCGATTCCCTTAAAAACAGATATCATTAATAAGCCAAATGTACTTTTTAGTGGTCATATGACATCTTAAAATAGGTATAAACTGATTTCTATTCTTAGATTTATACCAGTTTTATAATTCAAACTAATATAATATGTATATAACATCTCGGTATAAATAAACAAAAGCGATATAATACATGTAAAATATATCTGTTATTGGGTTTTTTTTCCATCCGGAAAGTTAAAAACTGATATAATAAGTTCTTTTAATATCATAGTGTTACTAATTTGTGATGTAATAACAATTTTAG
>QANT01004621.1:0-11407 GCA_003254885.1 Purshia tridentata | reverse complement strand
GGGGTTTGGAGTTTTAATGTATTACATATGTTTTACAATTTATATAAAACATCAAATTCACATATACTAAATTCTAAACTCTATAAACCAAACACAAAAAAAAAATAGTAGCTTCAATTGAAATGAGGTATAAGATAGTAAGAATATATCATTCAACTTTTTTATATAATAAACATATGATTCAATTGAAATAATTATGAAATATATTTTATTATTTAATATATAGTTCAATTGATATATCAAATATATTTTATTATCTAAACTATAGCTAGGTTAATATTACTTTTATTATCTAAAATGTTAAATATGTATAAATATATAAATCTGAAAATTAATTTTTATATATTCGGTTCGTTTTGGTAAACCGATGGTTCTAGATTATAAGAACCGAGACTGGAACCAACATCCCCAATTTTCTCCGGTTATCATTGTCTCAGTTCCAGTTTCTCCGATATAGTAGTACCAATTTTGGTGCGGTTCTTGATTTTTTGATCAAACCGACCCAACCCTAGTTGTATGTATAGTTTAGTAGTCATAGTGTTTGGTTGGCAAAGAATTTTGTAGTTGCATTTTATTGACTCTTGTAAATTTAGAGGAGTCTTAGTCACTTGATTTATATCTAAAGCATTATAAGTTCTCTCAAACCTTAAAGATGACCCGATTTGAAAGAAATGATAATTCATCTTTGTTCTTTTGACTGGGATTTGTGTCAAATTTGTTCATTTTAATTGTAATGGAGCAGCGCACATCTTAAAAAGAAATGATAAATTTTGAACTAATCCTCTATTCCTTTTAGATTTCATTAAAGACTTTAGCCCTCTTTTTAAATTTTTAGTAATTTGACCATGGACTAGCCCTCAAGAGGCCAAACTTCTAAAAAAATTTTAAAATGGTTAAAAAGTCTTTAATCGACTCAAACTTGAGTTGATTTCAGAATGCAGCTAGTCAGAAGTACTGTTAGTACACCGACTACGGGTTCAGTAATATAAGAGTTGAAAAGAATTCCCTATAGGGGATCCTTTAGAAAGTTCAAATCCTGCATAGGACAGTCACTGGTTCAATCTTATTAGCCTTCCAAGGATCATCTCAACCCCAAGACAGAAGCTGATGGAGATTGTTGCTTTATGTTTGATGGGAGATGAGCACCCTTTTTGAGAACACTTCTGTGTATTTTAATTATTTGTGGGGTAACTGTAATTAAAGTGTGAAAGTAATCTAGTTTGGTTGATTTATTTTTTAGATATACTGTAATTGTCATGGAAGGCATAAGTGGGTTGAATTTTGTGTATGGTGTAAAGAGACACAACTTGTTAACACGAATTGTCACCCCTTACAATTTCTCCTTCTCTGGTCTCACAGTTGCAGCAAACGAAGAGAGAAATATCACCACTCTGCAACTATCAAGCTTTTAGTAAACCACCATGGGTGAGCTCAATGCCTCCGTGTCCTTGATCTGACACCTATGTTTTCTTTTCATTTCTGTGGTTTCTATTTTCTTTTGTATAATTATTTTTCATTTATTTTCAGGTAAGGTTCACGGATCTTTGGCTCGTGCTGGTAAGGTGAGAGGCCAAACTCCAAAAGTGGCCAAGCAGGATAAGAAGAAGAAGCCCCGTGGACGCGCCCACAAGCGCATGCAATACAACCGTCGCTTTGTCACCGCTGGTAATTCTACTCTTTCCCGATTTCCCTTCCAGTAGTTTACTTTTATCATCTTTTCATAGATTAATGTATTTGGGGGTTATTTTTAATTTTTTTAAAATGGGTTTTTAGGGCTTAATGGCTTTCGAGAAACCTGTATTCAGGTTTTGATGGAATCCTTTAATTTTATTTTTTTCAAATATGCATAGGTTTCATAATTTTGGGGATTAAGTCATTATGGGGTATTTCTTTTTAATTAGTTTTGGAGATGGGTCTTCAGGAATTTTTGTTTTATGAGAAGCCCATATTCTGATTTTGATGTAAATGCTTGTATGTTGTCTGATTATTGTAGTGGTTGGCTTTGGAAAGAAGAGGGGGCCTAACTCGTCTGAGAAGTAATCAAGCTTTGAGAGGATGAGGAGCTTTCCATAGGTTAAGAAGCCTGTATATCTAGTTGGATTTTTTATTGAATTTTATGTCATTGTTAAGACCAAATACTGGTTTGTTAGTTTACAGAGGCTCAAAGTATTGGATAATGTTGGATTTTGTGCTCTAGTTGAATTAGAAGTAATGCGATTTTGTTTCTGGGATTTTTTTTCTAAAGTTATTGTGCTGTTTTTGCTTTACCAGTTTGATCTCCATTTTTGATTTGCACTACTATGGTTTTTGGTATTACCTCTTTAGCATTGCATTCTGTTGCAATTATGATTCCCCTTTTCTTTTTGTGGAAATAATGCCTACTAAGGATGGCATGGCTGACTTTACATTATTGAGCAATTTCATTGAAGTCCAGAATAATTGGTCTATTATGCATTCATCAGCACAATGGATAATGTTGTATCGACTGTTGAGTGACATTAGCAGAGGTATATCAATACCTCTGCCAGATTAGACCTTGTAACGATGGGTGATGGGGCATGATATGGTGTTTCAGTTAGGTTTTGTTACATTTATTTTTTGCAGCCATTTCATTTGTATGGAATTCTTGTTTTCTTCTTGATTGTTCGGCCAAATTGGTTGATCGGAGATTCAATTTGATTCATTTGAAATTACACTGCTGGGTTGGAAGTTTAAACTTACAAGGCCCAATATTGCGTTTAACAACAGCCCAATTAGGATATTTGATAGGGTGCGTGTTTGGTCCTGTTTTCATTTTGGCTCAGGCTATTGGGATTACTCTCCATTGCTGAGTTGATCACCTTTAAGTCATTTGATATTAGTTTATCAAAATGTTTGTCTTATTTTGGCGGTCAACTATTGAATTTTTTTGTACAGTTTAGTAACATATTGTCAAATCAGTCTATAATTTTTTACGAAAAAGAAAAAATAATCTAAAATATATTTGGATAGTCAACTTAATAATTAAAGGTGGTTGAAATAGATTAGACCTTTTATTTGTTTTTATTTTTTTTTGGGCCATTTAGAGTATTAGGAGTCCTATTTAGAGTGTTTGCATCTACGTACTACTCAGTGGTTTTGTTATAACTTTTTATTGGAAAATGAAGTGATTCATAGGGGTGGGCATTGTTTGATTCGGCCCGGTTCACCCCTAATACCTTGCACTACACTGAAAGTACTAATTCAATGCAATGCATCATGAAATTGATACAAAAAACTAAACCAAATTAAACCTTATCTGGTTTCGATTTCGTTCTATGTTATTGGGAATAGTCAAAGAGAGAAAGAGAGAAGGAGCAACACCAATTGAAGCAAATAACAAAACCCAGCAAAGCGAAAATCATAAATCCATCTACAATATTGCAAATCAATTCAAACTCCTTCTTAAGATTATCATTCCAAGAAAATCATAAATCTGCAATACAATCAAAGAAAAGCAAAACCCAAATCAAGAAACATAACAACTCATATCTCAATTCTCATTGAGCAAAACCCAAATATCCGAACCTAAAAATCAAAAATGGATTGTATAAACCCTAGAAATCAATACCATAAATCAAAGATGGACTATATAAACCTATAAATCAATACTAGGAATCACTGTGAATCCCAAAACTATAATCCTAATTTAAAATCAAAACCCAAAGGTGAGACCAAATCATCAAGCTCCAGAGATGGTGTCATCGCGAAGCTTGGAATGTCGAGAGTTGTGGGCAAGGAGGAAGCACTTTAGGGAGGCCACAAAAGAGGAAAAGGGTGACCAGAACTAAGGTCAACCGAAGAAGAGGGGATTTAGATCTGGGGCTCTGCTTTCCGGCCATTGTCATTTGTTTGTGTTGCGTGTTTCTAGGGTTTCTTTTTTTTTTTTCCCAAAACTATAATCCTAATTTAAAATCAAAACCTAGAGCTGAGACCAAATCATCAAGCTCCATAGAGATGGTGTCATCGCGAAGCTTGGAATGACGAGAGTTGTAGGCAAGGAGGAAGCACTTTAGGGAGGCCACAAAAGAGGGAAAGGGTGACCAGAACTAGGGTCAACCGAAGAAGAGGGGATTTAGATTTGGAGCTCTACTTTCCGGCCATTGTCGTTTGTTTGTGTTGCGTGTTTCTAGGGTTTCATTTTTTGTTTTCTTCTAAATCTAATCAGATCTATGATGGGGAAAGAGACGGAGAAGAAGACGAGTGACAAATGAAGAGAATGATGGAGATGAAGAAATGACCGGTTTGGTATAAGATGGGCCTCCTTCAAAAAAAAAAAAAAAAGAATTTTAAAAATAGAGAGAGTCCAAATATGAGTTTTATAATCATTTACTTTATAAATTATAATAAGGGTAATCTTAAGTTTTACTCCATCCATCTTCACCATTTGGACTACTTTGAAGTGTTTTTGAGAAAGCATAAGAAAGTATTTCTATAACTTAAAAAACACTTTTAGATTTTTCTAGAATTTTATGAAAGGTATTTGACTAGTTGAAAGTGCTTTTAAGCATTCTAAAAACCCGGCCAAATAGGTCCTCAGAATATTGGTAATGTTTGATTTGATAGCGAATTTGGGAAACGAGGAATGTGCTTATGTATATTTCGAAATGCCTTGTCCCATAATCATTAATGTGATCACTTGGTTCTTGATGGAGTTGTGGGTTTTCTTTGTCTTTAAGCAGCATCTAAGGTTCCTAGCCAGAAAAAAAAAAAGCAGCATCTATGGTCTAATTCAATCCCTCCTAAAAGTAATGAAATTATTCTTAATTTTTATGCCTTGGTTCATTCAGGGGTGAGTGTAGGGTTAGGCTTTGACATAAACCACACAAAACATTACATAAGTCAAAGTAATATAAAATAACCCAAAAGACAACCATGAAGCAAAAGTGATTTAAGTAATAATAGCATTAACTTAAATATCTGTTTCTAACTTTCTATTATCCTTTTAGCTAGGGGTCGGCAATGGGCCGGGCCGGGCTAGGGTTCGGGCTTGGATAAGAAGAGCCCAATAAGATTTTCAGGCCGGGCCGGGCCGGGCTTGGGCTTAAATACACAAGCCCAAGGCCCGCCCATCGGGCTTGGGTCTTGCGGGCTTTTGGGCCGGGTCAGGCTAGGCCCAAACGGGCTTTTAGGCATTTTTAGCTTGTTTTTTGTATTTATTACTTGAATATTAAACACAACTTAAAAAAAATTTAGATATTTAATTTAGCTTAAAATTAACAAATTCATACACATTAAGCCTCATAAATTTTGGTTTTATATTTTATACTTATTAAATAATAGTTTTAGTGTATAATGTTTAGGAAAGTGCCTAAACTCTTAATAATTGGAAGATTGAGGTTTGAGAAATTGAGGTTTGGGCAATTGGGAGATTGACTAATTTAGGTGTGGTTGGAGTTTCAATAGATCTAATTGGGGTTTCGTTGAATTGAATAATTGAGTTTCAAATTTTCAATTAAGCAATTGATTATTTGGTTAGTAGATTATATAATACATATAAATTATAAATTATGCATTGACATGTAAGTATATTATAATTTATATGTATGTAAATTATAATTATAAGACTATAAGTTATATATAATTATATATAACAATATATTTTGTTATATATATGTATATATTTAGTTATATAATTATATAAATTGTTATAGGAATTAAAATTCGGGCCTAATTCGGGCCATTTTTCGGGCTTTGGGCCGGGCTTCGGGCGGGCCTAAACGGGCTAGGCTTCGGACGGGCCTTGGGCTTCAAGGGGATGGCCCAAAGCCCGCCCAGGAGACTTTTGGGCCGGGCCGAGCCGGCCAAAATTTCGGGCCTAATCGGGCTTCGGGCCCAATGGGGTCGGGCGGCCTTCGGGTGGGCTTCGGGCCTTGGGCTTTTTGGTGACCCCTACTTTTAGCTGGCGGCATATTCATCCTAAATTTTCTATTACTTGCTAGCTGTCTTCTCTCTGTCTTCTCCAATTGACTTATCCAGTTATCCCTTCTTTTTATTCCATGACTTTTCTTTGAAAAACACAACAAAAATTTATATCTTTACTTTTTTAAATAATCACTTTTAAATTTTAATACAAAAATATCTTTTTTAACCCTCCTCTTTTCGCTTGATCTTTTTTTAACTCTTTGACCTCAACTCGAACAAAAATTCACCTCACATATATTCTTATCCATGTCTCTTCTCCAATTGCTTTATCCAGTTATCCCTTCTTTTTATTCAACATTTTTTCTCCTCAGCTCAGAACTAAACGAAGTTGACATCACCAGTTGCAAAAGGCATGCAATTCAAAAGAGAGAGAAAGATTCTCACCCACGACCCCTACTCTCTCTCTCTCTCTGCGCCCAAAAGAAATTTGGTCTCTGGCTTCAGCAGCAGAAAAGGAATTGGTGAAATATTTATGGGTTTGGTCGCTTTTGTGAAAAAAGAGAAGGGGAGTGGTGAAATATATGGGTTTATAAATCTGCATGCAAGTGGGTTTTCTCATAAAACCATATGAATCTTGGCTGCAAGCCTGCAAGTGCGTTTTCTCAAATAAGATAAAAATTTTATTTTGGTTGTAGATTCTAAATTTTGTAAATGCGTAAATCAATAAAATTTTTATTTACATAAATAACATTTATACTACCATCTTTTTCTATTCCGATTTTTTGTGGTTAAATCTTGATTTCTTTATCTATGTGATGATATGAGATTGTTGTTATAATTCTGAAATTTTGATCTAGATTTGTTGTTCCAAATCTGAAATTTCGACTAGAATTTGTTGTTTTAGATTTGAAATTTTGATAATCGACATATGTTGACAAATGGTCAACAAATTCATGTGTCGACATATAGACAACAAATATATTATATCCACTTTAGATGATTCTGCAGCTAATTTATCGTATTTATCATTCTCTATTTTTTTTTTTGTTAAATTTAATTTTTTTGTTGACGTAGTGTTGAAATGTCAATCATGTGGCAATTACAAACGCATTTTTGTCCAATTTTAAACAAAAAATCATAAAAGATTAAAGTGGAAAGGAATGATTAAAGAAGATATTTTTGTATTAACAAGAGTCATTTAATAGAATTTCCCATATTCTTTGTCATAATTTTTTCTTAGTTTGATAGAAATAATACTTTTATTGAAGAAAACTTAAAAGATCTAAAATCAGAATGAAGCTGTTGTTGAAGGATCGAAGCTATACAAGAGATTATCCTGCCCAGCTGGTAAGATTCCCACAATGTAGAGCAAAACAGGCAGAGCATGAGCCTCCCTATTACTATTCTAAACACATAACTACAACTAGCCTTAGAAGATTGGATATGAGCTCTCTTAGCCTTCTCCAAAAAGTGCCTATCATAAGCTAAATTCTCCTCCATCTTTTGAAGTCAAGAGATTATGATAGATTGAGCATCAGACTTCATATCGGATCACGTTCAAAAACGAAAATATCTCTACTTGTTGAGAGGAAGCAAGATGACCAAGAGGTTGGGCCATAACCACCACAACCTCTTCGTACAACTCATGAACTATAGCACCCACACCACCCACCCGCAAAACAAGATTGAAAGCACCATTAGACCTGAAAAGCAACTGGAAAAAAAAAATAAAAAATAAATAAAACTAAGAAATGAACCATAGTTTGTCTCTATTGACAAGAAGTCAGAGAAAAAAATCTAGACAAGTCATTTCAAAGAAAAAGAAAGGGGACTCAACAAACCAAAACTATATTAGAGTTCAGGAAGGAACCCTAGACAAACCCTCGATCAAGAGAGGGACTAGACAAACTAAGATAACTATATGACTAGCCAGCACAGGCTGCCGCATAAAATTTTTGGAGTTTTTTTCTCTGATGGCTATGATTTTTTCTTTCTGTTAACAAGATTCTTTGCCTTGATAAGAAAGTAGATAAAAGGTGAGATTCTTAAGTAGGGCTGTGTGACTATCAAACATTTGAGTATGCCATAACAACAACCACTTTGAGCACGGCCAAGGTGATATAACATCCATACCTCGAGTACTATTAATCCTAACATTCTCAAAATAGGTTAAGCCCTTTTTGTTTGAGTAAAATGAGTTTACTCATAGTTTTAGTGCCAACGAAAAATAAATGTTAAATAAAACCTTTTTGCATAATAAATTTTTTTATGTATAGTAAACCAACTCACCAAAGTCACAAATTCAATAGATGTGACCTTGAGGAACATAAAAAGATGTTTAAATAAAAATAAGGCCGCACCAGATAAGAGTACTAGAATTTGACAAAAAGTAAGGCCACACCCTCAATCCAAGTCGTCGACTAGCAAGTGATCAACACTCAAAAAGTACCAGAAACTAGTCTAGAATTAAAGACCAAGTTTTGGTACTTTCTGAGTACCTCTAAGGCTCTAAGGGTTTTGACTTAAATCCGATTTTAATTTAGGTTGAGGAGTTTGATTAGTTATGAACCTATTAAGTGACCAAGTCAATGCATGGGAAATCTGGGGAAGCTTCGGACCGGTACCCAAATACCGTATGTTCATGGGCTGACTTTAGTCATCACGTCATTTGGTTGCCACCTTAATATGAGTTTAATATTTGATTAGGTTGATTTATTTACTAAGCATGGTGTGTCTATATTAATTTAATTAAGCATGACTAAATAAGTTTAAAAAGATTTTTAAGATAAATAAATAAATAATCATTCATTTAATTATTATTTATGAACTTTAAATTAATTAAGCATAATTAAAAAAATAATTAAGAAAATAAACTNAAAATAAACTTAATTAAATAAAACAAGGCAATTAAAATTCACAACTATGGGCAACAGAAATAATTGGGCCCGAGCCCAGGGCTAAAATATAATCAGGCCCAATCCAAAGGGAAGAAGAGAAGCCCGAAAGGTCTAAAGCCCAAGAAGAGAAACGGTAACATTTTTTGTATCTTAAAGGCATAGCCCGTTTTCCACCCTCGTTTCAATGACCTACGAACCAAATTAAAGACACCAACGATCGAACGCATTAAAGAAATATAACGGGAAGAAAAGGCGCAAAGGAATGGGGTAATGGAAAAATTATTTTTAGTATAAAAAGGAATGTGCCTCCATGCAGAAAGGAGGTCGAAAACAAAAGAAAAAGAATACATTGAGAAACAGATAGAATTATTCACTCATTTTAGCATCGGAGTGCCATTACAGGTACACCCCACGGGGAGATTTCAACAAATTCAAGGAGACAAAAGTTCGAAGGAAGTGCGACGACAGAGTGGAAGGCTTATAGTTGATTGATTCATTGTTGATTGTTAAAATCAGGCCCAGCAAGAATTTTAGCATCAACAACAACCAAAAAATAGAAAGATAAAAAAAAATTTAACTATTGGGAATCTTGTTTACTTCCCTTGGTATGTCTCTCAAAAATTAGAGAGAGGTTAATTAAATAAAACAAGGCAATTAAAATTCACAACCAAAAAATAGAAAGAGAAAAGAATTCTAACTAGTGGGAATCTTGTTTGGTTCCCTTGGTATGTCTCTCAAAAATTAGAGAGAGGATGGAGGGAATTATTGAGAGAGAAGCTCGAGAATCCAGTTGATAGTGTGAATGAAATGGTGAGGGCAATTGGATATTTACAAGAATTTGAGGTGAGAATGGATGGTTGAGATTAAATGGGCATTTAAGGGCCAAGATCAAATGGAAGGGTCTACAATCCTTTGAAAAAAATGTGGAGAAATGCATTTTTTGGACAAAAGACCTTAGCCGAGTCGATGAAATCCACCATATCAAGGCACGAGCAAGCTATGAGTATAAATAGGTAAAAAATTTGGAAAAATGGGTAATCCAGATAAAAGAAGCGCATGTTGACATGAGAGAGAAAACGAGCGACCTACTTAGGCGGCTGGTTGAGCACCCACGAGCTAGATTACGCGTCGTTCGCGCATTGCGAATCTGAGAGTGCCGCATGCATGTCATGCGAGGCTTCCGCCTGCGCGGCCAGTGCCGATGTGGCACCTCATTAGCCGGTTCGTCCAATAGTGGTGCGCTACTAGTCGACATCAGCAAAATTCTAAATTTCCTAAATTTATTATTTTTCCAACTTTAAAAATTCATCAAAAATAGATTAGAACTCGGAATAATCCTACGAACTTGTCTCACCAAGTAGTAAGTACTATAAATCGATGACCTCAAAATAATAATATTTTGACTTCCAAAATTTATAACTCCTCAAAATAATTTCAGAAATTATAATAATGTTTATCCAACTTTGAAAAGCCACAACACTTTTTCGAACTCCAATCAACACAATCTATAATTCATTGGATTCGTATCAACTAGTAATTTTCAAATATGGTCTCACTTTGACCTTTTAACCTCAACTCAATAGAAAAAAATTTCAAAAATTCAAGTCACTTCTAAATAAATCCAAAAAAAAATTTCAAGGTGCTACAAGCTGCCTGACCACATGTATAGTATGACCATCCTATGCTACAATAACAAAATAAACATACATTTAAATTAGATGTCGTACAAAGTAGGGATCATCAAAAAGTTCAAGGCCTGAAGCCCGCCCTACCCATTGGGCCTGAAGCTCGATTAGGCCCTAAATTTGGGCCGGCCTGGCCCGGCTAGAAAGTCTTTTGGGCGGGCTTTGGGCCATCCCCTTGAAGCCCAAGGCCTGCCCAAAGCCCGAAAATGACCCGAATTAGGTCCGAATTTTAATTTCTATAATAATTTATATAATTATATAACAAAATAATAGTTATATATAATTATATATAACTTATGGTCTTATAATTATAAATTTACATACATATAAATTATAACATACTTACATATCAATGCATAATTTATAATTTATATGGATTATGTATTATGTAATCTACTAACCAAATAATCAATTATCTAATTGAAAATTTGAAACTCAATTAATCTTAAATTAGTCAATTACTCAATTGAACGTTGAAGCCCTAATTATACCTAAATTAGTCAATCTCCCAATTGCCCAAACCTCAATCTTCCAATTGTTAAGAGTTTAGGCCCTTCCCTAAACATTATACACTAAAACTATTATTTAATAAGTATAAGTATAAAACCAAAATTTATGAGGCCTAATGTGTATGAACTTGTTAAGTTTGGGTTAAATTAAATATCTAAATTTTTTTCTTAAGTTGTGTTTAATATTCAAGTAATAAATACAAAAAAGAAGCTAAAAATGCCTAAAAGCTCCTTTAGGCCTAGCCCAACCCAGCCCAAAAGCCTGCAAGACCCAAGCCCGATAGGCAAGCCTTAGGCTTGTGTATTTAGGCCCAAGCCCAGCCTGATAATCTTATTGGGCTCCTCTTATTCAAGCTCGAGCTCGGCCCAAGCCCAAAAAATTAGGGCCGGGCTATTGCCGACCCCTAGCACAAAGCACATGGCACTACTCCAC
>QANT01004620.1:0-32083 GCA_003254885.1 Purshia tridentata | reverse complement strand
TTATATATATAGATAAATACATGTAATTTGCAAAAATTAGAATTTAACCAAAATTGTTAATGAACGAAAACCCAAGGATCAAAATTAGAATTTTGAAACCACAAGGACCAAATTTGTTTTTCGTGTTAAACACAAGGACCAAAAATGTAATTAACCTTTTTATTTTTCCCGAGGTATTATAGTATTTAATACTACGAATAATTAATAATTAAGACTTCAAGTAATAAAAAGCATTCGAATGCTTCACACTTACGACAAGTGTTTAATTCTTCTAGAATAAATTGCATCCAGATGCTTAAAATGGATCAAGCTTTTGTTTTTTGAAGAAATAAATTGCTCTAAGCCTTTAAGGTTATCCCAAATGACGATGGTGGGTAAAAAAATGAGCTAATATTATGATAGATTCAAGATTAAATTTTGTCAAATGTAACAAACATAATGTTGATTATTCTAGAAATTTCTTATAAAGAATATTAGAGCTGAGTCGGTTTGACTAAAAAATTGAAAATTGACTAAAACTGTCAATTCGGTGACCAAAAAAAGGGCAACCCAGAGGGTTCAATGTAGTCAGTTTCAGTTTGGCAATCGAATCGGCAAAGCGCATAGTTATAGACTCAATTCCAAATCCCATAACTGTCGATATACCGAATCAAATCAATAAAACAATATTTTTATTTATAATATATTTTAATATTCATGTTTAATCGTGGCCTTTAGATTTAAAAATTGTAAATATGAGTCGTTAGATTGGGGATGCAACCTACCCCACTAGATTACTAAAAACCCTAAATGAGATAAACACCTCACTCTCTGGCTTCATTTCGAATTTCTCAACCCTCTCGCCATTTTTGTCTCGCTAACTCTCTATCTCTCATGTACTCTATATATCTCTTTTCTATCTCTCACTCTTTGTCTTAAATTTCTTTCTCTTCTTTGTCTCTCAATTTCTGTCTTTCACATGACCATGGACCACTAATCGCCATAAGAACGCCATCACTGCTTGTCACCACAAATTTTTAGGTAGAATGCAGTCAATGCTTATCAAATGGCCCAAAAAGTGTTAACAAAGTCGATTAATATAGGTGTCAATCAAGACCCATATCAAATTGAGTCAACTGACTATACCAATTCAATCGATAATCGATTAACCGAAAAGTCCATTTAGGTTTTGGTTTCCAAATGGGCCAACCAAAGAGGTTTCAATTTGTTGGCCAATTTGGATTTTTCGGTCCATTTACTAAACCGAACCCAGCTTTAGAGAAGATATATGGTACAATTTAATAATCTATATTTCCATTTATATGTAGGGGATAAAAAGCCTTTGCCCGTGGTGTCCGCATTATAACAATTTTTTTTTTCTCTCTGTTTATCAATCATTCACCCAAGTAACTCTCAAATTGGACGGCTACAATCGTGATCACACAGAGTCCCTACCATCCTGACAGCACAGACAAGCCCCCCCAAAGCCTCACGTGGCGAATCCATAAAAAATTGAAAAGATTCCCAAACCTCAACCCATCGGACGGCCCCGATCAGCCGATCGGCTGCTCCCAAAAGATCTCGGCCACCGACCAAGGAGCAGCAAGAGATTCGCCACTGTTTCGACTTTGGAGTAAAGAAAATAGGAAAAAATTAATTAAAAAAAAGGAAAAAGACAAAAGAGAAAAGGACTTCACTGTAACCCGAGCGAAGGGACAAAACAAAATAAAACACCCTCTTTAAAGTTTCAAAGACGGTAGCGAAGGGAGAAAATTCGCAGACGCTTCGGCGAAACTTCTCAGATTCTCTCACAAAATTCTCCAAATTCTCTCCCCACCCACTCAGGTTTTCACTTTCCCGCTACTCGCTTTTTCTTGCTTTTTTTGTTTCCTTTTTCTCATTCAATTCGATTCCGCACATGGAATAAAGAAGAGGACGACGACGACGACGACTTCTGTTTTGGATCAGATTTCGTTTGTTTGCTCAGAAATACGGAGGGAAAATAAAAATCCGAGTCCTTTTGTTTTACTTTTGATTGTTCATGGGTGCGTGTTTGCGTCTGGATTGGACTTTCAAGTCAAACTAACGTTAGCTCTAAGTGATTTGAAAAGTTTGTTAATTTTTTGTTTTCTGATACTTTCTCAGCAGCCAAACAGGAGGTTTAGTTTTGAGAAGGGTTAAGATGCAGACGAGGTACATGGAGAGAACCAACAGTATGGCGCGGGAGAAGCGACGTTTGGATTCGCCTTCAGCTGAAGAAGGCCAGCCAGATAGGAAACGGCCTGCTCTTGCCAGGTGCCTCTTTTTTATTTGGTTAAAAAACTTAGATTTCTATTTAATTCTGTTCTACTTCTATAAGTTTGGCTATAAAGTTGAACCAATTTGTTATTATTTGGCTGTGTTATTTTTGTAAATTGAGCCGAAATGTAAAACTGGATAGGATTTCTTAGTTTAATTTTGGTTATTTCCCAGAAATAGTGATCTTTTAAGATGTTATGTCTAATTTGAGAAATATATTTAACTTGCTATCAAAACTTACTTAGAATGCGGTGAATAATATGTAGAAATTAGAAGGTAAAATTAGCTCTGGATTGGTTTTTCTCTTTGGGTAATTTTGATAAAGTCTATGTAGAAATTAGAGGGTAAAATTAGCTCTGGATTGGTTTTTCTCTTTGAGTAATTTCGATAAAGTCTTTCTTTTAACATAAAGGTCGTGGTCACAGTTCAATGTATCAAATTGATTTTGATGTTACAATGATGCAAACAGTTCCTTATTGCTTAAAGCTTGGTGTTAGAGGTGCTAACTCTCTAATTAATGTGTCTTGATCCCCCAATTGCTTATATATGGTAAGTAGTGGCAACTGTATTGTTCTAGTGATAATTTACACCCATAATGGATGATGGATGAGTTACAAGTCTCATTTTTTCTACTTGTGGAGGGGAAAAGAGTCTTAGTGCCCCATATAGTGTGGTACACGTGGACATGTAAGTGATTTCTACTCAGGAATGAAAATGAAATAGCTCCTACAAAGAGGGCTCCTTAAACCTGGCCTGGGGTCATTAAATTTACAATTATGTGATATTGTCGGATGCCTCCATCAATGTCTTTTCAGATGTCTGATGCTTTTCTTATTTTCAACGTAGGAATTCCAGTTGGTTATCTAATTCTTTTAAGGATTATGTTGGCACAAGAGCTTGAAATGAATTACTCTGTGGATTCTTTTGATCCATTCGTTAGATCTGGACTGAAAAGTTACTTAGAAAATAAAAACAAAGAAAAAATTTATGTACTGAATTGAATGTCCTTGTTAATGTTGAATGTGCTCAAAATGTTGTTTTTTTATATTTATTCAATTTGATGCAGCGTAATTGTTGAAGCTCTCAAGGTGGATAGTCTGCAAAAACTTTGCTCGTCTTTGGAGCCAATTCTACGTAGAGTTGTAAGATATTATAATTTCTTGTGGACTTCTGTTTTCTTTTGGATGTTGTTCAAGTATTGATGCTTTTGACAACACAACTCCTTAAAAGAGTTTAATGCATGCCCGTTGTTGATATCATCCTTTGATATGTGCATCTGGTGTTTGAAGTATTGGTTGGTGTTTATTATTTATTTAATCCTGAACAGGTTAGTGAAGAGGTGGAGCGTGCTTTAGCAAAATTAGGCCCTGCCAAACTTACTGGAAGGTGTCAACCCTTTTCCTTCTTATTTGTTAATGGGTTCTTTTATCTTTCGGTTGTTTTCATTGTTTTTCATTTAATCAACTGTGGTTCTTCTAGGTCAATAAGTTTATCTTCTAATGGTTTAAAAATAGCAGGTCTTCTCCTAAACAAATTGAAGGGCCTGATGGAAGAAAATTGCAGCTGCACTTTAGGTCCAGGTTGTCCCTTCCTCTCTTTACTGGGGGAAAAGTAGAAGGGGAGTGGGGTGCTGCAATCCCAATTGTCTTGATTGATGCAAATACGCACAATGTTGTGACGTCGGGTCTAGAGTCCATGGTGAAACTAGATGTTGTTGTGCTTGAAGGTGATTTTAACAATGAGGATGATGATAACTGGACTCAAGAAGAATTTGAGAGCCATGTTGTGAAAGAGCGTGAAGGAAAGAGGCCACTTTTGACGGGGGATCTGCAAGTGACACTGAAGGAAGGTGTAGGAACACTAGGGGAGCTCACATTTACTGATAATTCTAGCTGGATCAGAAGCAGGAAGTTCAGGCTAGGACTGAAAGTTGCCTCAGGTTGTTGTGAGAGCATTCGTATACGCGAAGCAAAAACAGATGCCTTCACCGTTAAGGATCACCGCGGGGAATGTGAGTTTTTAATTAATGCTATGTTATATTTTCTTTGTTTTCTGTATTAAAAAAAAGGTTCATCTTTTATTTTTTTCTTTGGTTCTTTGCAGTATACAAGAAACACTACCCACCTGCGTTAAATGATGAAGTTTGGAGATTGGAGAAGATTGGTAAAGATGGATCGTTCCACAAGAGACTGAATAAAGCTGGAGTTTTTACTGTGGAAGACTTCCTCCGGCTTGTGGTTAGAGACTCACAGAGATTGCGGAATGTAAGACACTGGAATTTGTTTGTCAAAATTCAGATATAGAAATTGCAGTTCCTAAAATTTTCTTTCCATTTGTCATATAGATTCTTGGAAGTGGCATGTCAAATAAGATGTGGGATGTCCTTATACAGCATGCAAAGACTTGTCTTCTAAGTGGGAAACTCTATGTGTACTATCCTGATGATGCAAGGAATGTTGGTGTTGTTTTTAACAATATCTATCAGTTGAGTGGCTTAATTACAAATGAACAATATTACTCTGCTGATTCACTCTCGGAAAGTCAGAAGGTATGCAACCCTCTGGGATCTTTTATAAAGCTGTTTTTAGAATTTATAAATTAGTGGATTTTCCATAGATTTCTTTCATTTATGAACTATGTTAGAAAGGTGGAATCATAAAGAACTGTGAATGATTTTGTTTCTTGCAGGTCTATGTGGACAGTTTGGTGAAGAAGGCATATGACAACTGGATGCATGTTATGGAGTATGACGGAAAGTCTCTTCTAAGCTTTAAGCAGCAGAAAGGTGCTTCTGAACCTGAGGTTCAAATGGCCCCACAAGATTATTCAAACTCATTTGAGCAGCAGTTCACCCTACCTAGCCTGCCAGTTTCAGTTTCTTCAGAGCAGCCTACTATGGATTCCGGTCTAACTGTGGGAGGTATATAATTAATTTTTTGGCAAAAAATGATCATATGCAATTATTTTCTAGCAATATTCATTGCCTATCTTCCACTACCCTTACTGCTTGGACCAAAGCCATTGGGTCTGTGGGCATCTGTTTTAAATTCCCAAAAGATACAACAGAAAAAAACTGTGGTTTTTCACTATGTGGTTGCTAACTTGTGTATACTCTCTCTCTCTCTCTCTCTCTCTCTCTCTCTCTTTAGGTTATAATGATGGGATGGCTACCAGATTCTCAATGCAGTCACAGAATGTACATGTCAATGCTCCAATTCAGTTTGATGGCTCTTCATTCCCTCTACAGAATCAGTTAGCCAGCACTTCACACCAGGCTCAAAACGTGCTTGCCCTTGGTCCACCACAGCCATCCACATCAGGATTCCAGAATGTTGGTACATCCAATCTTGCTTCTTACAGGGGAATTGAAGACTTATTCCCCGAGGAAGAAATTCGTATGAGGAGCCATGAGATGCTTGAAAATGAAGATATGCAGCATCTGCTTCGTATCTTTAACATGGGTGGTCATGGTCATGGTCTTGGTCTTGGTCATGGTCAGGCCTCTATAAATGTTACTGAAGAAAGGTATCCTTATTCGTCAGGATACATGCCCACTCCACCAATGAACGACAGTTTTGAGGATGACCGCAGCCGTTCATCTGGCAAAGCTGTTGTTGGCTGGCTCAAGCTCAAGGCAGCCCTTAGATGGGGCATATTCATCAGAAAGAAAGCTGCCGAGAGACGGGCTCAGCTTGTTGAGTTGGATGAATCATAAATATGGTTTCTGTGAAGCAAAGCTGACCGGTTTTGGTGTCATTAGAGGCTTCGTTGTCCCTGCCTTACCAGATTCCTATCGCGCTGCAGTTTCTAACACGAGCGGGTACTAAGTACTACGCTTGTGGGGGGCATAAATTGGTGCATAAAACCTTAAAGTCGGAGCTCCTGCTGTTTCTTGGAGTAGAAATCTGACATCTTGGGACCTCTCTGCTTGTACAGTTCTTGTACAGTTAGCTTATGTCTTGTATTGGCACCTGCTTCTTACAGTTAAGATATATACTGCAAGTTCTGAAACCAATAGAGTTGAGCTGTTTCAACTGAAGGCCTTAGCTAATGTGAGACTAGCAAGATTTCGGTGGTAAAGGTGTTTTTCTTATTTACATTTCAAAGTAACTGTGAGGGAAGTGAGAAGTGAAGGTGAATTTTTCACTCGTTGCTAGTATGCTGTAATTTTGTCGTGCTCTTGATTGTACTGTGTTGGTGAAAAACTGACACAACTAACGTGCTATTGATGTCGTTGCTTTGAACTCGAGAATAATAACAGTTACAATCATGTTTTATTGTTGAAAATAATAGTTACCATTATGTTTTGTCGTTGAGAATAATAGTTACAATTATGGTTTGTTGTTTTATGTTCTGACAATTTTTTATAGTGACTTTGCTAAAGTGTTCTATTTTAGTGTAATCAATGTATGTGAATAATATAAATAAATGTTATTAATATTATACTTTACAAAAATAAATATGTTATTTAATAATATTAAAATTTTTACACGTTAAATTAATTACATCATGGTAATATATAAGGCATATAGAAATTTTTTTATATTTTGTTAATTATTTTATAATAACCTTTGAAAATTCACTTATATTATTATTTTAAAATTATCATTGTAATATTTCAACAAGACATTTAATTTCAAATTAATATTAAATTATTTAATCTAATACTCAGGTTTGAATTTCTTTATGTTTCTTTTATTCTAACTGTTTGTATTCCCACCTAATTTCCCCACTGAAGACTCACTACTTTCCGTATCACGATTCTTCCTACACATTTTTATCTACAATTCGTCTAAATACTCCTAAAATAGATGGAGGAAGTCTCATTTTAGGAGGTATCTAAAAGTGAAGCACAAATGGGCGAATGGGGAAGCAGATAAGCACAATGGAACCAAACATAGAGATAAGTGGAGCAAATACCCCGTGTCCAGGTAGCAAATATCCATGATAGCAAGAACAGATGCTATTTTAATGAAAAAGACAATCAAAATGTCAAATTGATGATGCATGGTACCGTACAGATGGACCACCTTCTTAAATAATCCTCCTACACGGCCATGCACAAGAAGAATTGAATGCTTTAGGCAGGTAGTATGCAAGAATTGCCAATCCAAATTTCAAGAGCTCTCACACATTGAAAGGGTTTTGCTTTTGGTTCAATTTCTTGTTTATGTTTTAAGTTTTCTAGTTATGTAGTCATTTGTATTTCTTGTTTATGTAGTTTAGGATGTTACTTTCTACTTACAAGCTATGATTTGTAATGTCTGTTCATTTAAAAAATTATTACCATCAACAAAAATTGTGTTTATTCCACGGCCAAATTTTTTCCTACTCAAAAATGCATTTGAAAGTTTTTCAACCCAAAAAATAGGTTAATTAAGACTAAGAGTTGTCAATTATTTTTCCTCTGGGTTGAGCTTTTCATGATGCCTATTGGAGGTGTAAAAAATAAAAAATGGCGAATCTAGTGTGCTTCTCAAACTTCTACAGCACATGAACAAAGATGTGAAAGTTACCAATGAGTGCAGGTCCTCTCTGTTGGAAGTTGTGAACATCGTTACTAACTGCTCAAGCTTCATTTTTTTTTGTTTTGTTTTTTTCTGTTCTTGCTTTTTCTTTTTTTTTGGTGACCATAAGCATAAAGCTCTTGATGGTTTTCTTTTTGAAAAATAAAAAAAAAATTCTAGCACTATTTATTGTTTGGGGTATGGAGGGCAGGATGTTCTGTTTGGTAGTTTGAGATCAGAAAAGCACTGAGAAACAGAATGTAAAAACAACAAAACCCATGAAACAAATTTTTCTTGGGAGTAAACTAATTAGTGAGTGAGAGAATCTAATATACAGAAATAGAATGCAGTCATTCTGCATCCGACACTTCATCTTCGTCTTCCTCCAGAATGTAGACCAAGGCACGCTTTCTTGAGGCTAAAACACAAGCCACGCCTCTCGATGCTGTTAAAATTCAATAGAAATGTCAAAAAAACTGCATAATTCCCATGTTTAATTGAACCAACAATGCCGGATTGAGAAAATTTGGAGACAACTTGGTTGGTCTCCTTCTATTATGAACTGAGAAACAATTTTAAGGACTTACAGCTAACTGCCAGGGGAGCAATANTAAGGACTTACAGCTAACTGCCAGGGGAGCAATAACAGAGTGAGGTATACTGCGAACCTTCTCATTCTCCATTTGCAAGTGAACAACCGAGTCCTAAATGTACATATTTGGGAAAATATCATTACCACAAAGCAACTTGGGAACAGAAATTGCATGACAAAGAGGTATCCAAGAAAGAAATGCCTTGGGATATTCAATTCTTTGAAAAAATAATGGCCGCACAGAAGTTAAAACAAAATAACAGTTAGAAAATGGAGTTAGAAATGGAGAGGGAAGAAGAGAAGATTATAAACACCTGACCTGATACTAAAATTAACAAATACAAAGGCTGTAACAACAGTAACGGGGAGGAGTTTCAGTTTTCAAAACATAAATCATATGCCTCAATTTTGACATCATATTGTTACAGAAAGATTGGTTCCACTGTAGTTATTGACAGAGGAGCTTAAGCATAACAGCTTTGACCATAACTAGAAATACTAGGGTCTGCAATACAATTTACATTGAGATGTAGAGTAAAATAGAGTTATGGGATTTCTTTTCTAAGTAATTTTACTGAAGGAATATATGAGGGAGCAAAGATAAGAATTACCTTTAGTTGCTGCAACTTCCAATATTTTAGACAAGTGGATCTTGGGATAGATACAAATGGAAGGTCATTTGCTTGCACAATCATCATAAAGGCGCCTCCAGAGCTTTCAGAAGTGGTAGTTTCATTTAATAACAAAACAATCTGACTTTCCTGTTATATACAAAGCAGATTATTGGATATCCAGAAAGCATAAATTAAAAAGACTGCACTTAGTAAATTTAGGTCTCTACCTTATATAAGGAAAGATCGACACAGTAGTAACCAACAGGGACACACAATAGTACAGCTTCTAATGAAGTATAAACCCTCTTTACACTGCTCGAGTCATGCATAAACCCTCTCACTATGCCTATACAATTTTCAATACCGGAGAAAGACTGATCTGGTATTTGGAAAGATATGTAATCGAGAAACATATGTTGACAGGGCTGATAAAGAGGGACAGATTGGGGGGCGTCCTGTAGAGAAAAAAAAAAAAAACCAATCTTTGATAATGAATTTAAATATTGGAAACTTATATTTGATTTTAATGAATAATAGAACAAGCAAATTCAAAGCATCCTTAATTGTAAAAATAAAAAGTACCTCGTAATACGATACTGACATAGGAACAGTAGTAGACAAAGATGCTGGCGAAGCTGGAAGAGGGCAAAGTGGCAATAAATCCTCACAAAGTATCTTTCTTGAAATTGTAGTAAACGGCATCAGAAAAGCCTCCTCAAAACTAAAAGACCAAGGGGGAATCTATAAGTTGAAATAGAAAAAGCAGCACTATTCAATGAAGATTGTATGTATATACGCTTGTATGTGTGTGTGAGCTTGCTTGCTTTTTTCTCGGTGACTCAGTGCTAAGTTAATCAAAGAAAACAGGGTGCAGGATTTGATTTTCCTTTTTAATGTAATAAAGGGGTAAGTTTTGGAGTAAAGGATAAAGAAATTTCTCCTTATGAAGTTAAGTATACTTCCAACAGTAAAAGATAAAAAGTTTGATAATTAGAATCAGTAAGAACAAGAATGGTGATTTGAACTCATTAAAGCATCATTTCTATGGTCAAAGAACCCATAATACATTAAAATTATCCTTCAACAGTGAACAATGATATCGTAACATTTTGAGGAACCAAAGCATGCCCATTTATGACAATGAAGTTTCCTATCATTTGGCGGTACATCGTCCAATGTTCAATATATTGACATACAGACTAACACAATCCAACATTCATAGATGAGGCAATGGAAATCCTCAAAACTGAACTAATTCTCTAACCCTCTGCATACCTAGACTCCATTTGTTGAAATTCCATGGCTAATGTCCTTTGAAGTTGTTCAAAATCTGAAAATCCCCCAAACGGAACTAATTCTCTAACTCTCCGCATTGTTTCCCTGAAAAAGAGAAAGGCAACTTCATACTTTTTAGAGATCTAAAATGAGAATCCAAATACTTGTATAATTACAGATATGCATGCACACCAGTCCATTGTCTTCGTATGGACATAAATGCATACAGATATATGTGCAACAACATAAACACACTTTCCAAGAGAGTTAAAGCCAAACATGTCAATCATTTAAAAAATCATTGACTATGCTATGCACAAAAGTTACTACATGAGAGACTATTCTAATTGAGAAAATGGTTGTACCCTACACTAGATTGTCTGTGAGTGTGATATCAAAACAACTTACAAACCAATTTCAATACTGTTATCAGCTTCCGATGCTTCCAGCAACTGCCTAACAGGATCTTGATCATATAAAAACTTCAGGAATATAACAACAAGCTCACTGCCAAAACCGAATGTGTGAATAAACAAAAATATGCTGACAGCTAGATGAAACACAGAAGAATATTGGCACAGACCTATTGTACAGTAGAAGATGATGATCACTAGGTTCTGACATAAGTAACTTTATACATTTCAAGAGCCAGTCGAAGAAATTTGAAAACTGAAAGAAAGGACAACATCAGAATCTAATGGAAGAACTGCATAAATCAAGAAAGAAATTGTCCTGTCTTCATTTTGTACAGTATCTAACTATCAAAGTGCCTGAATTACAAATATCTATTCTTCTTGAAGTTCAGGTGGCTTTTGGAGTTAAATCTTAGTGAAAATATCTGACCACTTAACCCTTCCAACTACAGCCCAGATAGTATAATATAGATGGGAACAGTAGAAGGAAAAAAAAAGCAGATAAACTGCTTGATATAAGAGCATGATTCGAGATCCAATGCAAACCTGCTGCACCACAGATGAAAGCACCCTGATAAACCGTTCAACTTGAACAAGTATCATTCCAGCTTTTTCTGTTGCATTATTGATGAGTGCCTCATCCAAACCAATACCCTGAAAGCGTGCTCTCCACCGTGAAAGACCTCTTAGTTCTCCCATCCTGAATGCAATAATTTCTGCAGCAGGCTGGAGAAGGGTAGCTATCTTTAGTTCCACTCAAGTGAAGGAACATTAGAAAACAGCATATATATTAGGCAATAGTTCTACCACTGAACAACATTCTAGGGATGAACATAAACATGGGTCAGATTGTGGAACCATACCAGTAACCAATGAAAACTTCATTGTGAACTTCAAAACAGGTTCACAATGTGTCCTATTTCTGCCAATTCCATATCCATACATGAGAACCATTGCATTCTGATATAGATTGTGATCAAGAATCTAACAAATGCTGTAGCTTTTCCAATAATATGACCCCAACAGAAAGTACAACAAAAATCAATTGCTCCTAACAAAAAAATACTGCATCAACGCAAGAGCCAACAATAAAGCACCTGGAGATGATTTAGGACAATAAGCTGAAGTTCTTTCCCAGCACCACAAACAGCCTTTGACATGCGCTTCACTCCCTGTTAGTAAATGCACTTGTTTAATCAATTACATGATCATATACACAGCGTTAAGTGTAATATGTAACCACAATGTCAAAAGAGGATGCTACATGGGACTAAACATACCACTTCACCAAGAGAGTTAACTAGAAATTGATGAACTGGTGGACTAGTCCTTGCACCACCTAAGAGACTCATAAACTCCTCTTGTGGACTAGAGTCAAGTCCTGTGTACAAATGGTAGGAAGTGAATGAAGAAAAAACAAAACACCCATGAATTAAGTCAAGAAAGTAGGATTAAGTGTTATCCAGAAATTACCATGGTCAACAATCAAATTAGAGAGGGAATCAAACTTTCCATGAAAAGTGTGCATAGCGTCAGACCACTGCTTATGCATAACTGAAAGTGATGCACGAATAACCTCCATCAATTCCTCAATGTTAGAAGCTTGTTGAGCCACTTGATGAAGCTCATTTTTCCTACAATGAGAAAGAAGATGGCAAGCCATTTTTTATATTCCAGGGAGAAATCAACAGTTGAGAAGAAAACATATTTAAACAGGGTGCAGCACATAGCATAACTATATCAACTACATCTAAACTCATCTTGGACCCTAAAACATTAAATCTAGAGCAGCAATTGGTAATCATTTAAACAGTGGAAAAGAAGATAAGAGAAAGCAAATTATATAGAGAGAAATTAATACAATATAACCATATGAAAACACAACTTAGAATATTTATTGAACAAACTGTGGTATCCTGGTTTCTAGGAAAGTTACCTCTTCCAAAATATAGATGTATCAAGCACTACGCAATGTAAGCCATGCATACCATGTTGAGTCATTTGCCTGTTTTCTGATTCTTCCCCACCTTCAATTAATTCTCCTGAACACATGATGATCAAATGACAAAGATCTTTTGACAAAGCAACCTAATGACAGCAACAAGTAACAACATCAGCTTGGTCTAGTAAACTAGTTTTCTGTTAGCCCGTGAGAAGCTTTTAAAACCTGAAGCATATGACATTAAAAAAAATTGTTAAATTAACAATTATGCTGGCATAATGATGACCGTAAATTACAAAAGCTGGACCTTCCAAGACCATGACAGTAACTTTGCCATCTATTTCTCTGCTCTTTGATCAGTTACTTAACTCTTGAAAGCACAAATAGTGGCTTTCACATGAAATCCATATTTTGTTTAAAATGCTATTGCTTATCTATAAATGAAGGCAAAAGGGGTAGCCTGACAATTGCTGCACTATGGAAACACTCTTAAGTGACCAAAAGTTATCCCATATGGACTTATTCCTAATTCTATTCATATTTTTGTCACTTATGGAATGTTACTTGGCCTTGCATTTTCTTTTTCAACTTAACTGACTATACCCATTCCTAGGTATGCATAGAAAATTCAGCATGAACCAGCTTTGGTAAATTTAATTTAATAAATAAAAATTTCAACAATCATGAACATCATATCATCAAATATAAGGCATAACTTGGAGAGCATCCACATTAAGGATGAATGTACCTTGTAAACAGATGCATTAAGAAGTCTGCACTCAGCTTGTGTATCCATAAGTGGACTGGGAACACAAAAGTTGTGTATGTTCTGGCACATATGCAGGTAAAAAAAAAAAAAAAAATTCAAGATGACAGAGGCAGTTAAGTGACATCAAACATAAACTGAATTAATTAAGCATCATCAAACCCATCATTTTCTCAGAATGGTTCAGAAGTTACAACTTACAATTTTTCCTATTGGAAAAATCCCAAATATACTAAAGCAAATGAATCCATCTTTGTCTCCAGTACAGAGGATATTAAAACGTTGCTGTGAAGAATTTGACAGCTCTTGACACAAATCTTCACTATCATCCATGAAGCCGGTATCTCCAGATACCAGTCCAGGCATTCGTGGAATTCTTGGGGGTAGTGGAAAGAAACGAGAAGTACGGTCTTCATATGTTGATATGCTGCCATATGCATCCTGAAATCAATTTTTGAGAAGTGGATTGAAATGAGAGCATACATTAGCACTAAAAAATGAGAGAAACTAACCCCGCCCCATTTCCCCCAAATTTAGAGAGGAAAGAAAAAGAAAATATTAACAAGGATGACTTTGGAAAACTTCCCTTATAAGTAACTCGAAGTTTTTATTAGAAACAGAATCAGATTAATAATTTTATCTCCAATAGATACATTCAATATTCTTGTTTGTATATGAACTCCAATCTCAATGTACTAAAGTATAATGAAATGTAAGAAGTTCAAAACAACTGGGAAGTAAATAGGAAACAAGAGCATAGTCAAGCATTCAGGCAAAAGTTTTGGAATAAGAGGATATTTTTCTGGCTAAAATTTAACCCAAAAACAGTTCAAGTAAATAAAATAAAAAAGTGATTTCATCCATTAAACTAAAATTTTTACATGGCCTACAATTAGATAAATGACAGCATACTCTAGTCATATGTCCATCCTCCTCCTCCCAGTTAAGAGAAATAACAGCAACAGTATGGGATTTTAAGCTTCTCATCAACTTTCCATTCTGCCTTGCATTAAAAAAGCAAAAAGGGTTAGAAAAACATAAATTAAGTAGCCATGGATTGACTATCATATGAGCACTTTTTTTTAGTGTGACAAAATTTTATTCAAAGAAAAGGGGGCAAATATAGCATACAGATGTATCTCCAGCACACTATTACGGGAATGGTAAATTTTTGCAGTACTGCTTGTATTTATAAGTTCATCACAAACTTACACTAACCAATTTGTAAGAATAATATGTTTTACTGAAAAATCAATGCTACTCACTTCAACATCATGCAATGAAACCGTTCCATCTTCGAGCCCAACGGCAATTGCTTTACCATCAGGACGCCAACACAAGGATGCTATGCTCTTTCCTAGAAAAAATTTGAAAGGCAAAACAAAAAGTACTTTCATAATCAAAGCACTCAAGGCCAGAAAAACACAAAGTGAGAGAGCGAGAGAGAGAGAGAGAGAGAGAGAGATACCAGGGGAGATGGTCCACAACCTCTGCCAATTGAAACGGTGGAGCAAAATCTTGGAGTCCTCAGTGACCATAGCCAGTAAATCCTTCTCGGGGTTCCACTCTGCAATTTTTATCTGCCATTGAAAAAACTCAAATTGTAATCCATTTCGCGCCACTCAAATTATAATCTGCCATTGAAAGCTCAAAATTGTAAATCCTAGACCTGAGAAGCAACTGGCTTGTCGAACTGAAGCTGGAAGGGAAGCACACGCTGGGCTTCGTCGGTTTCCATGGTCGAATCGCTAAGACCTTAAAGCCTACTAGCACCAGAGTGAGTGTGAGCAAGGACGGCGCCGTTTAAACAGAAGAAGAAGAAGAAGAAGATGATAACTGATCGCTGATGAATTCTCGTGAGTGAGTGAGTAAGTGAGTGGTGAACACTGATAGAGTGAAGAGGGAGAAGATTAAAAATGAGGCGCGCTTTCTTTTGGTTTTGGTTTATGCTTCTGAAAAACCCCAAAAACTAAATCAAAATGAGTAAAAAAAGTAATCGCCGTTGCCGGGGATCGAACCCGGGTCACCCGCGTGACAGGCGGGAATACTTACCACTATGCTACAACGACTTAGTTAATAAGGACAGGTAAGTGTAGATATTTGACCGTTTATTTTTCTGTGATACACGTAGCTTTTGTTCACTACGCCACGTTCCCAAACTAATCATATTCTGTCTGGATAATTGATATCCTCCACTATGATTCCAGCTCTTTAGAAACAAGAAGATTACAGTCTAGCCACCCAACCGCTAACGCGCGCTTCTTGTTTCTCAGTCTCAGAAGCCAATCTTCTTCGTCTCGGACTCTCTGAATCTCAGTTGTTTTGGGCAGTAAAGAAAGCAGCAGGCAATTGAGGAGGAAGCATAGGTAAAATGAAACCACACCCTTTTCTTCTTCTTGGTCTTCTTTTTAGCTCGCGGGATAATCACTTGCAAACTGAGCCTAAGTAATTGAACAATATGCACGAACCTTTCTCACAAAACAGGTCCCTACCCTGTTTCAATTTTGGTCTGAAGATTGTTACTTTTGTTTTACTTTCAGTAATTTACTAAGAAAATGTATAAAAGTACATTTGCTTTGGTTTCAACTTGTTTTGTATCTTTGTTTGCTGACTGTCAGTGAATCATGAAATTGATATCTTTGTTAGAAATTAATTGTGTAAGGACTTAGTTTGATATCTCCAATACTTATTAGCATAGAGCATTGTTGAAATGAGTTGTGGGATGTTTGGTTCAATTTAAGACGGTTAGAGAAAGTCAAATATTGATGTTAATAATTGGTTGATCAATTTGTATTTGACTGAGATTTGGGTAATAGATTTGGATTAGTTTTTTCATATTCAGTCGTTGAATTGAAAAATCTGTCTTTCTTTCAGATATATTCTATTGATCGGAGTGTAATTCCTATTTGTGAGCTTTATGCATGGTTCCGAAGATGTCAATCACAGAGCCTTTAAAGAAATTAGTGTCATGTGTTATACTTGATTTGGATGGTACACTACTTAACACAGGTCAGCTTGTACTCTGGATAGCATTTTAAATTTTACTTTTGACTTCATTTTAATTTGATCTGCGGTAATGGACTGATGTTGCATTTTGTCGCCCTATGCTGGATGCTACTTTTCTTATAAGTAGCTTTTTGCTTTCTACTAATGTTAGTGACTCCTTTTTCTTATTCTTAATTAAATCACAGATGGCATTGTAACTGATGTTTTAAGAGTTTATTTGGGCAAGTATGGAAAGCAATGGGATGGGCGAGAACTTCAAAAAATAGTTGGAAAAACACCACTGGAAGCTGCAACTTCTGTTGTAGAAGATTATGGGCTGTCTTGCACAACGAGTGAATTACTTTCAGAGATTAACCCAATGTTCTCCCATCAGTAATTAACTACTGCACTTACTTATATGTCTATAAATATATGTCAATCAGAATTTGCTCACTTCTCTTTTTAGCAGTTTCTCGAAGTGGGTTTTTTTCCCTCAAGTTAGGCAGTCGTGTTTCTTGTGTAAATTAATTCCTTGATTCTGAGCAATCCTGACATTCCAGTGAAAAGAATTTTCGTAGTGTTAGGAGTTAGGACCAATCAATCAGACCACGTAATTATGGTCAATATATCAAAGAATTATGTCAAATGTGTTACTTAAAGACTTTTTCTATAAGTGGACATTTAGGTGTGTGTGTGTGTGTGTGTACATATTTATACTTGACTAAATGGAACTGCATCATATGATTTTTAGCATACTTCCAAATAAGAATAATCAGCACAAATTATTCACTCACTTCTATGTGTTCAGGCCTTACTTTTATGGTATACTGTTGATTGGCTTTTCAAAATTGTCACTCTAGGTGGTGCAACATCAAAGCACTTCCAGGTGCCAATCGGTTAATTAAACATTTGAGTGGTAATAGAGTGCCAATGGCATTGGCTTCAAACTCTCCAAGGGAAAACATAGAAACCAAAATTTCTTTTCATCAGGGTATACTTCTTCAGAAACAATTTGCTCATTTGTCTTACATGGAAACAATTTACTATGACATGCATTGAGGATGTTATGATTTGTATCATGCTAAGCAATTACTTACGTGCTAATTATTTTTATATGTAGGCTGGAAGGAATCCTTCTTTGTCATCATTGGTGGTGATGAAGTAAGATCAGGGAAGCCATCTCCTGAAATGTGAGATGCAACAACATGTTGTTTGATCTTAACTTAATTAAATATACATTTTCTGAAACTAGAAATTATATGGTTTTACACTGTAGATTCCTTGAAGCTGCTAAAAGGCTAAACATTGAACCTTCCAGCTGCCTTGTCATTGAAGATTCTCTGTAAGTAACCTTACTTTGGTATTTTACAGATCTGAGTTTGTTTTTTTATTAAAGTATCCGGAGCAAAAACTGTTAGAGGGCACATTTTCAGTGCCGTAGTTTTTTTTTTTTAATGTTCTTTATGTAACATTGGTTAATTTAAAACTTCAATACAAGAATGAATCTATAAATTAAATGAAAACCTTGGGTTCTGCTTTTTTGTTCTATTTTACATGCAACCCTTCCTCAAACAAGTTATAAGCAAATTAACTTTCATGAGGATTGGAATTTTTTGTATTGGAATATAAATTATAGTATTAAGATTATTAATTTCATTCAGATGGCAAGTAACTGCAAACAGATATTGATGTGCTCTTCTTCATGAGCATTTTTACCATGGATTTGAAAACTGGATCTGTAGTGACCCAACACCTCCCATGGAAGTAAATTAAATTAATTGAATTTCGTTATTGAACATTTCTGTATTGGGTTTTGTCAGACCAGGTGTAACAGCTGGTAAGGCTGCTGGAATGGAGGTGGTTGTTGTACCCTCCCTCCCAAAGCAATCCCATCTTTATACTTCAGCAGACGAGGTGATCAACTCTCTACTTGATTTGAAACCTGAAAAGTGGGGCCTTCCTCCTTTTGAAGATTGTAAACGCCAGGATCTTTCTCTTTGTTTCAGACATGTGTGACTGGTTTCTTTCTGCATAAGCCATTTTTATTAGTACCATTGATTTGTTGTTGCAGGGATAAAAAATACTTTACCAATAGAACCATGGCACATTGGTGGCCCTGTCATTAAAGGATTTGGTCGAGGCTCAAAAGTACTTGGGATCCCTACAGGTTTGTAGGAATAAAGCTCTTCAGTTATAATCTTTATTGAACTCTATATGTCTTGGGATGATACAAACAGTGATGACCGCTGTTATTAGTTTGAGATAATATATACAAGTCATTTAGCTTTATTTCATATGTAGCTAATACTGTGCATGTTCCTGATGTCCTTAGGTTAGGTCCCACTTTGCTTGACTGAGCTTGAGATTATTTGTTTGTTGCTTATGATCGGTTTTTTCTCTTCCTTTTATGCTCGATAAATTGTTTCATTTTGTTATCCTAACAAGTGGACTACATCTTTTCTCCAGCTAATTTATCCACCGAACAATATGTACATCTCCTTTCAGAACATCCCTCGGGTGTATATTTTGGTTGGGCTGGATTATCAAACCGAGGTGTCTTTAAAATGGTCATGAGTATTGGTTGGAATCCTTATTTCAACAACACCGAAAAGACTATAGTGAGTCTTTCAAGACACATAAGGTAGCCTTTGCAAGTATTTTTCTTCTTTTTGTTAAGTTTAGTTTGTAATGCAGGAGCCATGGCTGCTTCATGACTTTGTTGACGATTTCTATGGGGAGGAATTGCATCTTATTATAGTCGGCTACATACGGCCTGAGGTATGTTAAAATTGTTCAATCTCGTCTTTGAAATATCCATTGCTTCTCCTCGTCCTGTTAATTCCAATTTTGCTAATGTTTTTGTGTAGGCCAATTTCCCATCACTGGAGAGCCTGATAGCAAAGATTCATGAGGACAAAAGAATTGCAGAAGAAGCTCTTGATCTTCCAATGTACTCAAAATTCAAGGATGACCCATATCTTAAAATTTCTACATAAAGGATGAAGTCTACTTTTTCTACCTCATTGGCTACAACAGTAATTGAAGTTGTTGTACACTCATTATTGTGACAGTAATATTCTTTCATTTTGAAGAGACTCTATGCCAGTCTCATGAACGTAATGAGTGAAATACAGTGCCTTGAACCAAATATTCATTTTGTTGTATTCTAAATTATGAGTCATGTCATAATGGTCATACTCAGACATACATCTCAGTTACATTCCACAAGTTAGATTTTGCTTGTGTTAGAATGCTACCAGACTTAACACTAGAATACTAGTAATCCTTTCTTGTTTGTAAATTATGTTTTGTAGATTGCATGTACTCCCGTGACCACGCTGCCTTTTACAGTCTCACTCACTTAATACCCCGAGTTATAAAAAATAAATAACCCATTACTAAACATAAAAGGACAATCATTTTTGAGTCACCTCTACCCTAATTTTTGTTGTCGAGCTCTCGCTGACCATTAATTTTATAACGTGGAGCAGTTTAACATCTTGAAATAATAGATGGACCCTTTTTTTGATAAAAATATATGGAATTTTTAACACTAAACAAACACATCAGATGAGCTAATCAATAATTTATTGTCTTGCATATTACTAACTATTACTAAACAATCTTAAATGGCCACTTGACCTGAGTTTGCTTAACTGATCACTCCTCCTTTAATAAAAAAACTATCATGAATGAGAAAAATTATTATACGTAAACATAACAGCCCCAATATTATTAATTATGTATTATAAATTTATAATATAAGAATATAAGTACTTCACGGTCTTTATATTTAAAATTTAAAATTTAAAATATTAATAATTATATGCATGTTATAATTTTAATAAATTGATTACAGCACCACACCAGCCCACACAATAATTCCTCCCTAAATGGACATTTAGTGATTTATTCGAGCTATTATAGTAATTTGACCTAACAAAATGCTATTTGCTTAAAAGTTAAAACTGATATTCTTCCCAATACCCAGACCGAGCCTCGCACAAGTCACGACCCGGCTCCATTTCGGATGTTCCCGCCCATTCCTTCCGTCTCTCCGTTGGGGACAGACAACGCTCTCAGTACCTTCTCTTTGTCTACGAAGTTGGGGCCAAGAGTCAAACCTCCTTTGACTTAGCTCAGCTGCGGACCCTATTTTTGGCGGCAATATCTCAAATCCCGCAAAAGCTAAGTAGCCAACACAGTGATCAGTGAGGTGTGTAAGCAATGGAAGAAGTAGTAGAAGAAGAGCAGCAGTTTCACCAACCCAATTCGCCCAACATAGTCTCAGAAATTACGGAAAACCCAACAACCCAGCAAGAGCAAGAGTCCTCGTGGCCTGCGATTCGGTTCGATGTCCCTCCAATGCGAACCTACCACTTCTCCCACCAGTTCAGAACTGCAACAAACCCCAACAACTTTCTCAAGGGCGTCAAATGGTACCTGCTTGCCCCATTTGTGTACTTTCGATATTGGGTTTTTACTTTTTATTTTTTATTTTTTATGAACTTTTTTTCGTGTGTAGTTCAAGGGCGTCAAATGGTACCTGCTTGCCCCATTTCTGTACTTTCGATATTGGGTTTTTACTTTTTATTTTTTATTTTTTATGAACTTTTTTTCGTGTATAGGTCTCCGGATGGGTCGTGTTTCCTTACTAGTTCTGAGGACAACACCCTTCGTGTTTTTTCATTGTAAGGTGTTTTTTTCTTTTGTGTGACTGTTTTCATGTTCTTTTTTGTTTGGCTTGTAAATTGCCAACAATGGAGTTTGCTTCTACTTGCTTTATGTTAGAGAAAACAAGTTAGTCTACGTTTAGTGCTTTGTTTATATTTATTTATTTAAGTTTGTTTAAAAGACTCACTTCCATTAATTATACACTTGTTATGTTTCGACAGACCAGATAATGGTAGTGATTATGCTAATGCGTGTTCTGTAGCTGCTGATGAAGGTCAGTTTTGCTTACAGTATATTTTTTTTGGAGCTTATTATGTGTCAACAATATTAGCTTTCTTAAAAAGTTAATCTAATGTGAGGAAGAAAATGAAATAGAATATTGTGCACCTGGAAAATGCCTTTGCTTGCTTTTGCTTGGTATTATATGAGAGTGAAAATTTTCAGTGCGGATCTAGGTTTGATTAATTTTGTGTTCACATCTAAGCGAAGTCATGCTTTAGTCTTTAAAACTTCATATATGTACTTACTAGTGTTTACTCGTAAGCTGCAGATTCCTACGCTGCAAACCTTGTTGTGAATGCGGGAGAGTCTGTATATGACTTTTGTTGGTATCCGTACATGTCTGCTTCAGGTACTTTGGTGACTCTTCTAATGGGAGAATTTTAAGTTTATCATATTATTCTGACAATGACAATCTCAATTCGATATTTCAAAAAATTATGTATTTTTTTGGGTTTCCAAGTGATTTACTGTGACTGATATGATACTGTAAATTCAAGCTTGATTTGAAATTTTGGTTGACATTTGCAGACCCAGCTACTTGTGTTTTTGCAAGTACAACTCGTGACCATCCAATTCATCTTTGGGATGCTTCTTCTGGGCAGGTGCTGACTTATTACTTCAAATCTGCATTGTGCTAACAAATTAGTAATTTTGTAAAGTTTATGACTTGATAATGGCATTGTGAAATACACAATATGGGTTATTCCATGTTTAGATCACTCCATTCCATGTATATGCAGCTCTAATATGTATTTGTGGATTCTATATTCCATATCTGGTTACAGCCATTTCCTTCTGACTGAAAATTGCAGCTACGTTGCACCTATCGTGCTTATGATGCCGTGGATGAAATCACAGCTGCCTTTTCAATTGCCTTTAATCCCACTGGAACAAAGTAAGCAATATTTTTTTTTAAAGGTTTCTATCAATTGTTAAATGCATGTTTTCTACTTTGTTTTTATGTCATTAACCTTACAAGAGTATAAATTCTTTTGGCATTCAAATGGACGCTAATTTTTTCATGTAACTTACTTTTGAACTGAAATGGGATTCTAATATCTTAGAATGAACTGTAGTATAGGACATCATGGGGAAATGCCTTTATAGTTTTCTCTCAATTGTCATATTCACTCCCATGTGTCTCTTCTAATTTGGTGTAAATAATTTTCTTAGGTTCATAGAAATAAGAAATAACAGATGATTTAACAACATGGTACTCTTGGTTTGTTTTGTAGGATTTTTGCCGGGTACAACAAATCTGTTAGGGTGTTTGACTTACATCGCCCTGGTAGAGATTTTGAACAGTATTCGACTCTTCAAGGAAATAAAGAAGGCCAGACTGGTACATGTTGTTAATTTAGGTCTCTAAACAGCTGCTTTGATTATATGATGAAGGAATACTGCAAGTTCGCATCCCTCATCATGTTTATTGTGAACAGGCATAATGTCTGCAATGGCCTTTTGTCCAACCCATACTGGAATGCTAGCTATAGGTTCTTACAGCAAGACTACTGGAATATATAGAGAAGATAATATGGAACTCTTATATATATTACATGGTCATGAAGGTGGGATTACACATGTAAGTCAGCATTCCTTATCCTTCATTTGACCTTGATCATACTCAGCATATTAATGAAAGCATTTTTCTCTCAGGTCCAGTTCTCAAAGGATGGAAATTATTTATATACTGGAGGCCGGAAGGTAAAATGCTTTACATGTTTGATCATTTTTGGCATTGGTTTCATTTTTAGGAAATGCAGTAAACAAGTTGTATTTAATAACTGTTATTTTAGGATGTGAGCCATAATTTATTTATCTTGGAATATTTTGACGCATTCTATTAGATATTAGCATATGTGCTCTTGCTTTCTACTCTAAACGTGTTTGATATTGGCTTGCTAAATTTACTTGAAGGATCCATATATACTATGCTGGGATATACGTAAAGCTGTTGATGTTGTGTACAAGTAAGATTCTTATTTATTGTTTGTTTTCTAATTTAGAAAGCTATCAAGTATTTTGTACTTTGGAGGTCTCTTCTGCCCATTTTATCTTATTTGTGCCTTGAAATTAGGTTATACAGGTCATCGGAAGATACCAACCAGCGGATTCTGTTTGATATTGAACCACTTGGCCGCCATCTTTGTACAGGTGGTCAGGTAGCATCTTAGCTTTAAATTATGCCACAACCAAATCAACACCCAACTTCCAATTAATTGTTACCTTTCTGTTTATTTGTGCATTTTGGATTCAGGATGGTTTAGTTCATATATATGATCTTCAAACTGGACAATGGGTATCAGGTTTCCAAGCTGCATTGGGTAATTAATTTAATATCATATAAAGATATGAGAGCACTACTTGCATATAATTTAGTGTCTTCAGTTACTAACTCGTTTTTCTGTTCTATAAACTTTGCAGATACTGTTAATGGATTCTCTTTTCATCCATTTTTGCCAATGGCTACTACTTCTTCAGGGCAGCGAAGATTTGTTGCTCCTGATGATGGCAATGACGAATTAAATTTGAGTGGTAGCTCCTATAACCTGAATGGTAAAAAACATATTTCTTCTTCTGGGGATATTTTGCAGTAATTACATTTTATATCCGTCTAGTTTTAGTCTCCTATGCTAATTGTGTTTGCTGTGTGTTCGTGTGACATTTTTTTATTTATCACTGCAACATGGTTATGACTGAGTTGGGGTCATCACTTTAAATCGATGTTATATTTCCATTGTTGAGTGGATAAAAGGGACACATCCTTATCTCAACTTACTTCCCTGGCTCTTTAGATGACATGAGGCGACATGTTAGGGTTCATTAGAAAAATGAAATTTGTCATTAGCTATTGACAGGGCTTATCTGAGTTATACTTTGAGCTGCATAATTTTACTACTGAAAAGTGAAACACATATGGGTCATTGCACTTAGAGATGATTAAATTCCTTTTCAGGTAAGTGTATGTATTATATAAAAGTATGTCTCTTGGTGTGCAGGTGACCAAAACTGTGCTTCTGTGTGGAGTTTCTCTGTTTCTTCAATGGTGGATAATGATGCTCAAATTAACGGTGATGATCATAGCAGGCAAAACCTGCACCAGGATCCCTAGTCATATTACAACAGTCACTGTCTAACCAAGCGTGCACTTGATCACTCATACGAGCTTCTCTTATATCAAAAGATTGAGATGTGCATCATTTCCGTTATCGTTGCCCATTAATTGAATACAGAGTTACAAAAAATGGTCTCGATCAGTCAAACAGGAATTGTTTTCATGCTTTGTACCGATGTGTAAAACCCAAATATTTGAGCTCAATTTTGATGGGTCTTTAATGTATGGTATATTTCTATTACAAGCTTCTGCTGACTGAACTAGTTTCTAGTTTCAACCAAGGTCACCCCTTTACAAAATGATCTTGTTGCTTCGTAAGTTTTAATATTAGATATTGGCAATAAGGGACACGATGAGTTGTTTATTAACAAATAGAAGGATATGTTCATAAAATGCAAGATTTATGCTCGAAGAGTAAACTTTATTGTCACTGACAAATCCATATTATAATTCTATTCAACGAAAGCTTGTGATAAATGCATCAAATTAAACAGACTAGAGAGCAAGAATAAAATTAATAATTTGTATTATATTTATTGACCACATCTCTTATAAAGATGGAACATCAACTTATGTTATATTTAAATATGTCAATGAGTTCCTTGAGTATGTGTGAGATGTGGTTGGTGATGTAGTCAATGAATAATATATAAAACATTACTACATTTCCAAACACTCTTTACAATAAGATTCAACGACAACTCTGATCGGATGTAGATGAATGTACCTATACACAAAGTTGATGGCAAGAAAATAATTAGTAATCAAAGGCCAGTGCTTAAAGTTGGAAAGTTGAACTATATAGGAGAGAAATATGTAAAGGAGTTAATTGCAAAGCCATTTCAAAGGCTAATCCTAACTCCTCACCCTTCCTAAGTAACTAAAAGAAGGATATGCTTTTCACTTGAAAATCTGAAGGAATAAATATTTGTATTTTCCTTATATTGACAATTATAGCAATATTATTATTATATATATAAACAAGAAAAAAAAAATGAGAAAAAGGTCTAAGGACCATCGCATGAAGGTCCCTTGTCAACTCCTTGTTCAGCTGATAAGCCACCTAAGGAAGGTAGAAAAAAAAAATGAGAAAAAGGTCTAAGGACCATCGCATGAAGGTCCCTTGTCGACTCCTTGTTCAGCTGATAAGCCACCTAAGGAAGGGCAAACATGACTTTTTCCCAATTAATTAAATTGAATTCTTATCCAAAGTAATTATTTTTGACAGAAAAAACATGACGGGGAAGAAGTCAGCTACCATGTCTGGAAAACTGTATGTACGTTACCTACTACACGCCGGCCAGCTGGTACAGCAGGTGAACGCAGAAACAGTAAGCTCAAAACGGCTGCGTTTAGTAGGCTCGGGCAGCAGGTACACGTGGACTAGCTCATTCCTCCGGAGAAGCCACCAAAGCCTGAACAGCGCAGAGTCTGTAAAACCCTAAAGCAACTCTCATTGTGTCCACTATATATCCGAAACTTGCAGCAGATTTCCCTTAGATTTTCATTTTCTCTGATATATCACAATCCTCGTTATCATCACCATCATCGTATCGATCAATGGCTGCTCCAACTGAAAGAAGACTAGCCTTAGGTCCAGTACTACCAGCCAAAAGGCCCAGGCCCTCCGTCCTTGAAGCCTATAACAACCGTACTCGTCGAAACCTCCCTGAAGACCTCGTCGGCCACATATTCACCTTCCTCCCTTTCAAGAACGCCGTCCAGATGGGCATGGTGGCCAGCAGGTTCAAGGACACCCAGCTGTTCAGTCGACATCTCAACTTCGACAAAGACATCGCCATGAAGTTCCCGCGGCGGTTCGACTACGTGATTCTAGTGAGCCGCGTTCTGGTTCATCATTTGGGAACTGAGATCAAGACTTTGAAGCTCTGCTTCAACCCAAACGGGCTGGATCACTTGTTGGAGAAATGGATCGAGAGATGCGTCGAGAAAGGGCTTCAAGAGTTGGATCTCGAGGTTTTCAAAGGCATAGGGACCTTCGACCTCCCTGCCACCTGTATACAAGTTAAAACCCTAAGAGTTCTCAAGCTCTGCAATGTTTACCTCAATCTTCCTCCAAATCCGAGCTGTTTGTCCCTCCTCACCACTTTAATTCTCCGGCGAGTCGATATTCTCCCCAACATGGTGGCCACCGTGTTTTATCACTGCACCCTCCTCCACACCTTCGAGTTGAGCAAATGCTGGGGTGTTAGCTTCTTGCGAATTAGAGCTCGAAAGCTGAAGAGCTTCAGGGTTTTGAAGCTCGCAGGGTGTTTAGGGATCGTTAGGATTGAGATCGATGCTCCCACCCTCCGATCTCTTTTCTATAATGGGGCTGTTTGTCATTTCAATGTTGTACCTCAAAATTTCTTGCATTTGGATGATGCGGTGCTCAATTTTGTGTCCCCGAGACGGATGATAAGCCCTTCCAATGCCGAGAAACTGGTTTCTCATATCTGCTATGTGGATGTTCTCACCATTAGTAGTGCATTTCTTGAGGTATTAAATTTATTAATGAATTATTGCTTTCAATTTCAATAATATAATTATTATCTAGTTAGCTCCTTAATTCATTACTAATATTTAATGAACTTTTCGATACAATCAGGGTTTGTCTCCGAAAATTCGCGATGGCTGTTTCAGAGAGTTGCACTACAACTTTAAGAACTTGAAGGAGCTCCAATTGTTACTGCACAGTACAAGCTTCTGCAATGTTGGAGACATTGTTTCTTTCATCACCAACTGTCCCTGCCTCAAGAAACTGGTTATCAATGTGAGTACAAATTAATAGCATGTGTATGTATTCAATTTAGATTTATACATGCTTGCTGTTGTAGCTAGAGTTTTGATAATCTTGTATCCATATATATATTTCTTATCTTGTAGTTGAGTGAGCATTCTTTGAAAGTTGCTGGACACTATTGGGAACTGGTACAGAAGCCATTGTTAGAAAACAACTCAAGCTTATTTTATAAGCTCAAATTCATCAAAATTAAAGGTTTTAAGTTTGAAGATGATGAACTACAGTTAGTAAGGATGCTTCTAGGAAAATCAACATCCTTGGAAACTATGGTGCTAGTTCTTCCCAAGAATGACCTTTCGAATTTGGTTACTAAGGATATACCCACTTTTAGCAAATTCTTTGTCACTTGGAAATTGTGTCGACGAGCAAAAGTGATTATATCTCAGCCTATGAATGAGAAGATCTATGATTACCCTGAACATTCCAAGACTTGGTATTGATGATGACGAAGAGAGACAAGTAATGAATAATTTGTACCGAAACTATATAGGCATTTAGCTAGGTTTAGCTAGCTAGCTAGCTAGTGTTTGTTATAGACAGTTTGGTGCGAAGTATATGTTATTGTGTTGTATGTTTTTGAAAAATGCATTAATGATCTTTAGAGAAACATTGGAGTATAAATTTTATGTATGTTACAGTTCAGTGTGAAAGGATCATTACCTTTGGAACTCAATAAGTTAAAATTGTTGTTTGGCTATTTGAACTTAATTATATAATTTGCATTTCAAATGTATTTCTTATTCTCCCACATTCAAAGTTGATGAACAATATTCATAGAGAACTTTCGATCTGTACAACGTGCCTTCATATTCATACGATTTCATCAACCTTCCATATGATCATGAACAAATTCAAAGACAAAACACTATGCATAAAATAGATTAGTTACATCATCAATTTAAGTCTGTATTCATGTACAGCTGCAGTCCAGTACAAATTGGACCCCACATTGAAACATAATATGGTTTTAATATTTGATCAGCTATATATATGTGCATATTCCCTTGGGCCTTATCCCAGTCACATATATATAATTCAACTATAATATATATGAGCCTGCAAATTTTGTCGCGGGATAAGGCACGCAAATCTGCATCCTAATTGGGTTTAATTAGTTAGAGTAAATTTTGTCTTTGTTATTAAAACATTGGTTTATATGTGTATGATGTACTGGACCTATATATATGTATGTATATATATGCTACCGTAGCCCCCTACAGCTTTAATTTCATAACTTTATTTGGGGGGTTTTCTTTTTGGTCCATTCAGCTTGCTCATATTGTTTTCTATTCACTCAAATTAAGAGGAAAACTCAAATGCTCATGTCAGCCAATATAATGAAATTATAGAGACTTTTATTTTATTTTAGAGAAATGTTTTAATTTAATGCTGCTTATATGTTGATTATAGACTACTTATATATAAAAAAAAACAAACAATCAAAATGAGCCAGATTATCATGTAATAAAATTTTAGAAATGTACTGATTCGATGTTATTTAACATCTTATAGCGAGGGATATATAACTCTTATAGCTAGTTTATGTTATTTAGAACAATCTTTTTATATAAGGTGTACGTAGATCGAATAATACGATGTCGATGCATGTTTTGCATGTAAAGTATACAAAATGAGATCCGCGCGTGCGTGCATAATAATTATACTGACGTGTGCATGATAATAGATTCTCGGTATGTGCATGATTTTAAATTATGAGTGCATGCTAGTTATGAGTACTTTAACGAAAATTGTGTTTCCAAAAATACTTTTTTAGTGTAATTATGAGTACGTTATAAAGTGTTTAATAAATTAATTAACATTTAATTCAGAAAATGTTTGCGACACGTGCCGATAACGTATTGATTTAAACTTTTTTGACATTATAGTTATTTATGCATCAGATGTTATCCGACTAATGAATCAATCCTTTGTTAAAGTTTGTAAACTTTGAAAAGTTAATTCCTTTTAATAATAATATATTGATAATTAAACTTAAGCTATCTAATTATTTCTCCTTACTGAAATATTAAAAACATTGTACCATATATATTTGTTCACCACATCTCTTACAAACATGAGACTTACGTACGGTTAAATCCTCCAAATTAAGTCAATGAAAAGTATGTGTAAGCTCGATAATATAAAGTTGGTAAAGTGGTCAAAATATAATATAGATCTAACATTATTCCTTTAGTACTGGACTCCCGGCCATTACCATACGATGCTATGTACGTTGCACCTACTGTGCTTATGATGCCGTCGATGAAATCACATATTCAATTACCTTTAATCCCTCCCACTGGAACAAAGTAAGCAAGATTTTTTCTTAAATTATATCATTTGTTAAATGCTTGTTTAAGTTCTACTTTATTTTAATGTTATTAACCTTACATGCTCAAGATTTTTTTTTTTTGGGATTAATCAACATTAATTTTTGGATTTCATGTAACTTTTGAACATGAAATGGGATTCTAATGTCTAAGAATGAACTGTGGTATAGGAAACCATGGGAAAATGCATGCCTTTATAGTTGCCTCAGAATTGTCATATTCACTCTCTTCTAATTTTGTATAAACAATTTACTTAGCTGGTTTCATAGATATAAGAAATAACGTACAGATGATTTAACAGCATGGTACACAGTACAACAAATCTGTTAGGGGGCTGTTTGATTTAATTACATCGCTCTGTAGAGATTTTGAACATTCGACACTTGAAGGAAATAAAGAAGACCAGACTGGTACATGTTAGTTTAATTTTCTCTCTAAATAGATACTTCGATGATATAATAAAAGAAATTATGCAAGTTCGCATCCCTCATCATGATTATTGTGAACAGGCATAACGTCTGCAATGGCTAACCCATATATCTAGCTATATAGATTCTTACAGCAATATATATATATATATATATATATAGAGAGAGAGAGAGAGAGAGAAGATATATATAATATGGAACTGCAACAAGTTGTATATATGTAACAACTGTTGGTTTAATTATAATGTAAGCCACATATAATTTATTTCTCTTGGAATATTTTTGACGTATTATATAAGAATATATATGACTCTTTCTATCTACATACTCTAAAATCATGTTTGATATTGGCTTACTAAATTTACTTGAAGGATCCGAATATACGTATGCTGGGATATTTTTTTTTTCTTTTTTCTTTTCTAATTTAGAAAAAGAAAAGATATTGGCTATCAAGTTTCTTGTACTTTGTTAACGGATTCTCTTTTCATGCATCCATTTCTGCCAATAATATATGGCTACTATATACTTCTTCAGGGTAGCGAAGTTCTGTTGATCCTGACATGGTTGGTAATGTGGTTAATAAATGATATATATATATCAAACATTACTACGTACGTACCAAACAATCTTTACAATTAATAAGATTCAACGACAGCTCTGGTTCGATGTAGATGAATGTACCTGTATACAAAGTTGATGGCAATAAAACAATTAATAATAAAAGGCCAATGCCTAAAAGCTGAACTATATATAGGAGAGAAATATGAAAATGAGTTAATTCCAAACCATTTTAAAGGCTATTCCTACCTCCTCATATATCCTTCCTAAGTAACTAAAATAGGAGGATATGCTTTTCACTTGAAAATCTGAATGGATAAATGTTTATATTTTCCTTTATTGACAATTATAGCATTATTATATATATATAATAAAATATAAAAAATGAGAAATATATATGTCTAGGAGTATACACAAAAGACTTGGCAACTGGTTGTGTTTTTTTAGGGTTCGGGTCAAACAAGTGATCAAAAAAATGCTAGCACAAACACAACACAACCCATAACAGGTGAACACGACACGACCCATTTTATCCATTAAAAAAAATATATATATACATTTTCTCAACTAAAAAACTTAAATTAAATATATTTTATTACAAAAATGTATAGTTAAAAAATTACATATAAGAAATATCTAAAAATGCGTAAATTAAATGATAAATTTACAAGAAAATATAATAAGAAAAAATAAAATATAGTTCTCTTCACATGTCACTAACGGGTTACTAATAGAATTTGCATGTTAACACAAAAATGAACGAAACTTAACATGTCATTAATGGAATCCACACAATTTCTACACAACACAATCAACCTCAACCCGAACACGAAATTTTTCGTGTTGTGTACATTAACCCGTCGAATAGGACATTGACAAGTCTAATACACAAAGAGTGAGAACTTTGCATAAAAAAAAAAAATAAGGGTCATCGCATGAAGGTCACTTGTCATCTCCTTTGAACCACATGCATGAATTAGTTTTGAGGAAAACCGTTCAGGTGATAACCCACCTAATGAAGGGAAAAATTTGAATTTTTTCTACTAATTAAATCTAATTCTTATCCAAACTAATTGCATGCTTTTGATAAAAAAAACATGACCACAAGCAAGTTAGCTTCCATGCCAGGGAAAGTGTACGTTTCCTGTGTTTAGCCCAAATAGCAATAGTAAGTTCAAAACGACTGCGTTTAGTAGGCTCGGGCTACTTGGCCTACCTGTTGAATATTGGCTCAATAACCACTTTCGGCTTGCTTTCGGCCAAAAGAAGAAGACATGCAATTGATGATGCTTGCAATGATGATAGGATGCACATATGAGGTGGTTGAATGATGAGGTTTACATGCACTTATGAGTTGGCTTTCTTTATTAAGTCACTTTCTTTGGCTATAAAATGAGAAGATGTGCAGCCCGTAATATAGAAGTGTGAAGAGAGAAGCAAGTAGGCAAGAAGCCATTCGGCAAGAGAAGAATTTTGTTTTTTTTTTGTTTTTTCTCAAATTGTTTTTTGCTTTGTATTTGTT
>QANT01004619.1:0-11863 GCA_003254885.1 Purshia tridentata | reverse complement strand
CCCATTGCATCCATCACCTTCCCAAGAAACGGGATGACAGCCTGTACATATATATTGTATATGCTCAAATTCATCATTTTATTAATTTTCCAAAATTAATGCTTCAAGATCTTTCCATTTCATATACAGTCTTAAAATAAAAATAAAAAACAAAACAAAACAAAACTATTAATTCATCCATAAGAAAACAAGGGATGAGTCTCTTATGCGGAAGCTTCCATGTGGAAGTTGTGTGAGAAAAGCATCCTACACACAAGATGAAAAAAGTAAGCACCCATCCACTTGCTTTCTTTTCTCATTCTATGGATGGAATGCTTCTCCTACATAACTTCTACATGAAAACTTCCGCATAAGAGAAACTCCTAAAAAACAAGTATCTAACAACAAGTGGCGAAGGCATACCAACACAAATAAATGACAACTAGAAAACAAAAATTTTAAAAGAAAACAACAAAGAGAAAATAACATGAAATTTTCACTATGGTCTACCACGCTCTTTTATTTAGGGGAAAGAAGATTTACATTTGGGACATGTCTTCCAAAAAAATAGGAAGAACTACCATTATTAATTCAAGAGCTAGTTGATCAAGCGCAAACAAGAGATTTAGATTTTGCTTCTTGATATAAAAAAATAAAAAAAAATTCCTAGTCCCTCAATAAGTAAATTCTTCCTTACTAGTCAATCACAAATTAACACATATCTAATGTTTCATCACTTTTTTTTTTTTAACAAAGATAAATTTTTCCTTATAAGTTATACATATCAAATCGTGATTAGCTTATAAGGAGGAATGAATATTTAAATAGATTTGATTCCATTTTGAAATGTGAGAGATCTAAAATTTAGTGATTTTCATTCGTGTCTAAAGTTAAATTCCTCGAGTCTATTGTCAAGTACATATACATAAAAGGGAAATGCTATATGTCTTCTCTTTGTGTCTTCTCTCTTCTTTTGTTCATTTGACAATCTAATTTCACGATTGGAACCGTTCAATATCAAGATCATTATTTATAGATCAACTCTGCAAAAAATTATCCAAATCAGAAATCGTTTAGTCATCTAACTGTTATCAAATAACTGATGGTGAATTTAACTATTACCAAAACCATCCATTTATTAACTAACGGTGAATTTAACTATTACTAAAACCATCTATTTATTTGATAACAGTTAAATGACTAAACGATTTCTGATTTAGATAATTTTTCGCTGAATTGATCTATAAATGATAATCTTGATATTGAACGGTTCCGATCGTGAGATTAAATTGTCAAATGAACAAAATAAGAGAGAATGCACAAAGGAGAAGGCACAAAGAAAAGGCACATAGTATTCCTCTAAAAATTATTACAGACAACCTAAGGACACTAGACACTAGTATCAAGTGTACCTAAGGACTACTTTGCGGAGTAAGGAACCTAACTAACCCACCAATCCGCCCTTCCAAACAAAAATAAAAATCACCAAGGCCAAAACAAGCTAAAGAATAAATGAAAGACCTCACAAAAACCTTAATCTGTCTTTCTAAGCCTCTAGTAATTCTGTAAAGTCCTGCCCCATGGCCCTTCCAATGTTGCAAATTTTGCCAATGAAACACTACATTAGATCCTCTTATCATCAAAATTTGGTTTATTAGACAAACCAAGAAACAATTCGTTGTGCACTAATGAAGTACTTTGCAGTCTATAATCTATATCATATTTCTCTGTTGTGACTAACTAATTAATGCATATAGTAACCTTTACAAGTTAGCTTATGTTTTTTATGTTCTAATCAAATGCACCACAAAACTAATTCTACCATAAGGCAAAAAGAAAAAAAAGGTTATCTCCGTATATTTCTCTAATAAATTACAAAAACCACTATATGATATTTCTCTGCTGTGACCAACTAATTAATGCATATAGAAACCCATCACAAGTTAGCTTCTTTTTCTTTTACTTGTAATTTCTCTCTATGTTAACTTCTAATCAAATGCAGTGCAAACTAAATCTATCGGAAGAAGAAAAAAAAAAAGTCATTTCCGTAAATTTCTTTAAAATCTAATAAATTACAAAAACCACTCAAAAGAAATTTCCAATTATCAAAGCCTTTTCATTTTTGAATATGTGGAAATCCAACTTCTGCTGACAACGCACTGCCACCGAATCCACTCTTCGATTGAGCCCACCCTTCTAGCCTCGGAGGTCGACTCCAACTACCCCAGCCTTAAATCGCCTCGCCTTTGGCTCGGATATGGAGGTCGGCGACCTTGCCGTCCTCCCTTCCTCGGGTAAAATGAGTCAACGAGAGACAGATCAAGACATAGAGAGATAGATAGAAAAAAGAATGACAACATTGCCAGTTTTTTTAAAAAAAATTAAACTAACTGGGGAAAGAAGTGGATCTAGGGGGAAAAAAAGTACATGGACTTGTTAGGAAGCCCAATTAACAAAGTGAATTATATAGGAAAAAGGTAGCCCAAAGTGAGTGTATTGATAATTATCTGTTAAATTTAAAAATTGTATATATTGTTTTTCATTTGTCTCTCATTTTAAGTCTCGTAACATTCTTTATGTATTCTTTCTTTTTACAAAAGTTGCTAATCTCCATTTAAGAGTTTGCTACTTTGCTGTGCTATTTCAGGTTTCTAATGGTGTTTTTTATTTTTTGTTTTTTTCTTTCGGAATGTGTGTTATTGGGTTACTCTTTATTATGTGATATGGTAATTTGTTTAAAGTGTTATTGTGTGCTTTTTCTAAGGCAAAATCTTGTGTGTTTATGGTGAATTAGGATTGGCCCAGTTAGTAGAGTACAAAAACTCTTCCCTACAAATCTGATTTCGAACCCTCTCCCTCCCTTGTAATTAAAAAATCATGTTGTACATTAGTCAAAATCCAATTGACTGTTTTTTTTAAAATTATAAATTAAGTTATTGTTGTTATGTTTTTTTTGAAATTATAAATTAAGTTATTGTTGTTATGTACTCCTGTTTGTTTCTTTATATTTGTTATTTTGTAATGTTAAAAATCCAATTCCCATTTATGTTATTTAATTGTTATCCAAACAATTAAATATGCTGAATTATCGTTCAAATATTTAAAAAATGTGTCCTGGCAAAAAAAAAACATTTAAAAAATGTGAAGTTTCGAAAATTTTGAATTATAATGGGTGTTGAAATTCCGAATTTCCGGAATTAGAATTAATGGAATGGAAAGAAAACTCTTTTCCAGAATTTTTTATATTGAATTAAAAAAAAAACTCTTTTTGATTTGTACAAAAAAAAAAACACTCTTTTTTAATCCAATCAGACCCAAACACACTTTTAAACTCGACTGACAAAATTATAATGGTACCTGATAGATACAGAATATAAATACAAGATTGGTAAAATGTATACAGCATGATGCTGATTTCGGGGTTAGGGTGGTTGGATTCGTCTCTCTCGTGTTTGTTGCTCTCTCATTGCTGAGAATGCTATGAAACCCAAAACCCCGGAAACCCCAAACCTTGGAAGAAGAAGACGAAGAACCTGAAGAGCAGTGATCGATTGATGTTCGCGGCGGAAGAGGCCGTGGTTCTGAGGACCTCGACGACAATGTGATTTCGGTAAAACCCTCGCAAAGATCGTGGAGTAACTTAAAAAGCACGCAGAGTTGCTGAGTTTGTGAAGGTCGAGAAACGAGTCCTCTTTGATCTCATCCATGTATGTCTGTCCCGCTCTCTCTCCTGTTAGTCTAGTCTACTTGAGTTTATGCTTTTCTTCAAGTCAACAATTCTTGATGTTTGCAATGGGAGAAAATTTAACAGTATCATAGTTATTTTCAATATGAAATTCGCAGGTTGTTTTGTTATTTTTTTTTTTCTTACTTCTGATGGGTTTGGCTATTGAACTGATTGACAATATTGATATTTAGTATTCTTATGAGTTTGCCTCTTTTACCTGAGCTTTATCACCCTTTACTTGTAGTCGGACGATGATTTGGCCTTGAAGCAAAAATTAGAGTTGTGCGTGAAGAACGTTCAGGATTCTGAGGTACAGCCTTTTGTTGCCCCTAAAAATTAGTAATTTACCGTCAAGCAGTCAGTCTGTTTTGTAAGTTTAATAACTTTTGTCCACTGGTTGTAGTGTTACCCTCTTTACTGTCTTGCTTTTGAGTCCCAATTTATTTATCTCAACTTTTTGTGACCCTTTTTGGTTGTGTTATCCTCTTTACTGTCTTGCTTTTGAGTCCCAATTTATTTATCTCAAATTTTTTGTGACCCTTTTTGGTTGTAGTGTTACCCTCTTTACTTTTCTTCTTTTCATAATGGATTGCAGCAACCTTCCTCGACTGGATGCTGTGTATATTTGGGATGTTGCATACTGTATATACCTGAAATTTTCATTTCCTCTTGTATTGCTTATTGATATGAAGTCCAGATCCTGAAGTTTTTGCTTTGGAAAAGGAACTTTTTTTGTTATTAGATCTTCATCACATGATATTGTTTTTGTACTCCATTTCACTACATCAGCTCCCTCTCCTGTTTCTTTGTATATTATCTATCATTTCACTATATCAGCAATTTTCTTAGAAAAACTTTCAAACCAAGGGCTCAGCTTGAAGTGTAATCATCTTGGGCAAAATGAAAAGAAATTAGAAGATGAATCTTATATTTTGTTTCTGCATTTCAGGGTTGAAATGTCTCATAGAAAAAGAGAAGATAAAGATTTTATCCATTCTGAGTTGAAAGACTACGAGGATGAGTATTACAGTGACTTGAAGAAAGGAAGGTTAAGGGTCAAAAATTCGGATTCAACTTACAGATGCCCATTTTGCCATGGGAAAAGGAGGCAAGATTATCGACTAAATGAGCTTGCACGACATGCTTCTGGTATTGGCAGAGGCGCACCTAGCAGGGGTATAAAAGAGAAGGCCAAGCACTTGGCTTTGAAGAGGTATATAGATCGATATCTTGATGTGAGGAGTCGATTAGAACCTCCGGCCAAGAGAGAGCGTCGGTCAGAACCTGTAGTCGAGACAGAACGCCAGTCAGCCAAGACAGAACATCCATCAGAACCTCCTGCAGCCAAGAGAGAGCGTCGGTCAGAACCTGTAGCCGAGATAGAATGCCGATCAGCCAAGACAGAACGTCCATCAGAACTGCCTGCTTGCAAGACTGAATATCGGTCACAACCTGCTGCCAAGACAGAATGTCGGTCAGAACCTCGCCCTACACATGATGGCCAATTACTTGTATGGCCTGTGATGGGTGTTTTGGCAAATATAAAAACTGTATTAAAGGATGGGAGACATGTTGGTGAAAGCGGTTCTAAAGTTAAAGCTGAGTTGGCAACACAAGGCTTTAACCCTGTGAGGGTTCATCCCTTATGGACTTTTCGAGGTCACTCTGGGTTTGCAGTTGTTGAATTTGAGAAGAACTGGGAAGGTTTCAACAATGCAATGGCTTTTGATAAGAGTTTTCAAGTTGATCACCGTGGAAAAAGGGACTATAACACAACGAGGATCCTAGGAGATAAGTTATATGGATGGGTTGCTCGGGATGATGATTACCATTCAAGGAGTGTTCTAGGTGATCATTTTCGTAAGAATGGAGATTTGAAAACTATTTCTGGTCAACAAGCAGAAGAACAGAGGAAAACCACAAAGCTTGTTTCCAATCTAACACACACCTTAGAGATAAAGAGTTCACATCTCGAGGATATGAAGAGCAAATATGATCAGACCAATACTTATTTGAACAAGGTAATGAAGGAGGTAGTGGAGAAAAAGGATCAGATGATCAAAGCTTTCAATGAAGGTAAGCCCAAAATTTCTCCAACTTTATATAGTATTTACTTTTTACATTTTCCAGTTTCATTTTTGCAGTAGCTTACTTTATATTTCACTTTTATGTTGTTAGAAAGAGCTAAAGGAGAACAAAGTGCTCGTGAGCACCGGGAGAAAATATTCTTAGAACACCAGAAAGCCATATTTAAGTTGGAAGCTCAAAAGAAAGAGCTTGAGCAGCGTGAGAAGCAACTGCAACAACGCAGGGCACATAATGATACCGAGAGGAGGAAACTCCATCATGAGAGGAAAATGGTAAGTCTTATGTTTTTTATCTTAAAATTAATTAACTTCCAGCTTATTAATGATACATGTTCAAAGTCAGTTTAGAAGTGATCTGGAGTGTAAGTTTGTGCGTTAACATTGGGAATTAGAGTTTCAGAAGGAGAAGGGACAACTAAGAGAATAAGATCAATAATTAGAAAATTCCAATAATTTCCTTTTACATTTTTTGCTGGCATACTTATTTGATATTCCATTTGAGTCACAAAGATGAGTCAGAAACTCATCCCACTTGCTTCTGCTTTTAGTTGGCAAGTTACTTTGAGGTGGTACAAAGTTGACCTCATGTTCATGTTTCAATTTTTACTGTGCCTTCCATTTCCTTCTTTTTCATGTATGTGTTGTAGTTATCTTTTCATTTTCTAGTTCTCTCCTTTGGCTAATCTAGTATCCAGAATCTGATTGGTTGAGATGTTATTGGCAATTATTATTTGGTTTGGGCTAATAAAGTTCCTTCTCTTTTAGAATGAGAGGGCTACTGTTATGCAGAAGAAGGCTGATGAAAAGTTGTTGTGTTTGGCAGAAGAACAAAAGGTCTGTTTTTCATTATTGTTTTGAAACTTTGAGATTCGGATGAATGAATCTCTGAAATTTTGCGTTTGGTGATTGAATGGCAATTTGCAGGGAGAGAAGGAGAAACTTCACAAAAAAATTATTGAATTGGAAAAGCAGCTTGATGCTAAACAGGCGCTGGAGCTGGAGATAGAGCGTCTGCGAGGTTCTTTAAAGGTGAGGAAACACATGGATGAAGATGGAGATTTGGAAGCAAAGAAGAAGATGGATGAAATTGAGAAAGATTTACAGGAGAAGGAGGAGGAGCTTGCTGGTGTCGAAGAACTTTATAACACACTTATTGTCAAGGAGCGGAGAAACAATGATGAAGTGCAGGAGGCTCGTAAAGAGTTAATCAAAGTATGTATATTTGTTCTTTCTGGTCTGACTGCTGGGTGGCTTTTTTTTCTTTTTATATTTTACAGCTGTATGGTGGTTTATTCAATTATATATTTGCAAATTTTCTTCTAAAATATCTCCCTATTCTTTATACAGAATTTGTGCATGGTTAAACTGTAATGCCTTGATAAATTAGAGCCTCTTGAACATGTCTTTTGCTTTTGATAATCTTGATATACATTGTGTTTGAATCACATGTATATTAGCACATTGAAAGGTCAAGTTGTGGAAACCAGTGAGATGATTGATGTACAGTGTCCCAAATACAACCTTTTGTTTTAATGAAGGGTGCTGGTTTATGAGGTTTCAGAGGCATTGATTTGTTATTTAATCTCAAAGAGTGACTTTAGCAATGTGGCTTAATTGTTCATCATGAATTCATGACCCTTGCTTATCAATGTGGTAATGCTCTAGTGCTCTTGTCAGGTTGTGGTAGTCTAATTTTTGTTCTTTGCAGGGACTGCGGGATTCAAAAGGCCGTGCTTATATTGGCGTGAAGAGAATGGGAGATCTTGACACTCAACCATTTCAAATTGCAGCCAAGAGAAAATATCCTGAAGAAGTAGACAAGGCAGTTGAGCTATCTTGTATGTGGGAGGAAAATCTTAGGAATCCTTTGTGGCATCCATTCAGGATTATCACAGATAAAGAAGGAAAGACCAAGGTATGCGTCCAACTAATCAAGCAGTATATGTCCTTCAATAGACTATCACTGTTGGTGATTTTTTTTTTCTGTTGCTCCTGCATACTGGTTTAACTTTTCATGAGTGCACATGGTTTCAGTTAGAAAAATATTCACGTGATTTTCCCTTTAAATTCAACTACCTGAGTTCTTATTAAATACAAATCCATGTGGTCAATCCTGTGAACTTGCAATCTAGCATTATATTTTTTTTTTCCTGCTAATCATGTTAACTTGTTCTCGTTCTCTGCTCAATCTAGTAGTACACTAGTACCTTTTCTTCTTGATGACAGTTCCCACTTCTGTAGAACAGCAGAGGGAGCATTTTGTTTTATCTTATAGTCTTGATCCAGTATCTCAGTGAGCTTGTACATTGAGTTTCCAGTTTGTCTGTTGGTGGACTATTCCTTTCACTGGATTCTAATTACACTACAAAATTGTGCTATTTTTCTCCTGCATTTTCCTGCCATTTCTTCCTTGTTCTTAGACTCTTATAGTTTTGACCCACTTCTTACTTTTCTTGTTGCTAACTGGGTTTTATGGGATGTGGTTACAGGAAATTATTAATGCAGAAGATGAAAAATTGAAGAATTTGAAAGACGAACTAGGGGATGAAGTGGTCAAGGCAGTGACTAGTGCCCTATGTGAAATGAATGAATACAATCCCAGTGGCAGGTATATAATAGAAGAGCTATGGAACATCAAGGAAGGGAGGAAGGCATCATTAAGCGAGGGANGTCAAGGCAGTGACTAGTGCCCTATGTGAAATGAATGAATACAATCCCAGTGGCAGGTATATAATAGAAGAGCTATGGAACGTCAAGGAAGGGAGGAAGGCATCACTAAGCGAGGGAGTATTGCATATTCTGAAACAATGGAAACAGCATAAACGGAAAAAGAACTGAAGGTATTTATCTAAAGTTAACTCGCTAAAGCAAATTTATTGTGAATTATATAGAGCTTTCAACTTGAGAGAAAATTTATGTACCTGAATTATTTTGAATTTCTATGCAATTATTAGTTAGGAATTGGATTAAAGGATATTTAGGAATGCAAAGTTGTCCACATCAGTTATATTTTCTAACTTAATGGGTCGCTTTAGGTTCCAATATTGCAATCAATTTTGAACTAGGTAAAGTTATGAAGACCCTTTATATAGTCCAATAGACTTGGTACTCAGAAAATATGACATCATAGTTGGCATGTTACACAATGGTTTATTTGTCCTGATATGGTTGTTTCTCATGATATTACTGATGTAATGATTCTGATACAAAGGTTTACTTCCTAGTATCATGTTTCAATATTCTGATGGTGTGCTTTTTTCTAGGCAATATGAATGGAGTGCCAGTCTTTTAAATTGGTGCATTAACATTAATTAAAATTACACTTGTGCACCAATTTCTTCATAAACTAAATAGATGTTACAATAATAAAGGATTCTATTTTTTCTTTTTATTGTGCTTTCTTTATACCTATTAACTTTTTACTAACTACATCTCTTTATCTTCCTTTTTAACTGATACATGTGTTTATGTTTTTTTTTTTTTTTTTTTTTTNGCCATTAGAATACAAGAGTTTAGTTAATTTATTATTACTATACTTTAATGGCAATTAGTAATAGTTATTATGATTGTTATAATGTAGTTGGATGTTATTAACAAATAGTAACAATTATAATCTCACTTATATTTTTTATTTTAAGTTAATAATTGACCCAAAAAAAATCTTATATATTATTTACAAACAGTAATAATTATAGCTTCAATTATATATTATGTTTTACAATTAATAATAATCATAAATTCACTTACATATTATTAGTGACAAATGATAACAATCATAGTCTCACTTACATATTGTTACTGACAAACAGTAATAATTATAGCCCAACTTACATATTGTTATTGACAATCAGTAACAATCATAGCCTGATTTACATATTGTTACTGATAAGCAGTAACAATTATAGCTTTACTTATATATTGTTTTTGATAATTAGTAAAAATCATAGCTTCACTTATATACTGTTACTAACAAACCAGTAGCAACCATAGCCCTACTTACATACTGTTACTAAGAAACAGTAATAATTATAGCCCAACTTTATAGACTCACTTATACATTGTTATTGACAATCAATAATAATTATAGACTCACTTAAAAATTAGGGAAATGCTATGTGCATTCTCTTTGTGCCTTCTCTCTTCTTTTGTATTTGACAATTTAATTTCACGATCGGAACCATTTAATATCAAGATCATTATTTATAAATCAACTCTGCAAAAAATTATCCAAATCAGAAATCGTTTAGTCATCTAACTGTTATCAAATAACTAACAGTGAATTTAATTATTACCAAAACCATTTATTTATTGGATAACAGTTAGATGACTAAACGATTTCTGATTTAGATAATTTTTTGCATAGTTGATCTATAAATGATAATCTTGATATTGAACGGTTCTGATCGTGAGATTAAATTGTCAAATGAACAAAAGAAGAGATAAGGCACAAAGAGAAGACACGTAACATTTCCCTAAAAATTATTACAAACAACCTAGGGACACTAGACACTAGTATCAAGTGTACCTAGTGACTACTTTGCGGAGTAAGGAACCTAACTCACCCACCAATCCGCCCTTCCAAACAAAAAAAAATCACCAAGGCCAAAACAAGCCAAAGAATAAATGAAAGACCTTACAAAAACCTTAATCTGTCTTTCTAAGCCTCTAGTAATTCTGTAAAGTCCTGCCCCATGGCCCTTCCAATGTTGCAAATTTTGCCAATGAAACACTACATTAGATCCTCTTATCATCAAAATTTGGTTTATTAGACAAACCAAGAAACAATTCGTTGTGCACTAATGAAGTACTTTGCAGTCTATAATCTATATCATATTTCTCTGTTGTGACTAACTAATTAATGCATATAGTAACCTTTACAAGTTAGCTTATGTTTTTTATGTTCTAATCAAATGCACCACAAAACTAATTCTACCGTAAGGCAAAAAGAAAAAAAAGGTTATCTCCGTATATTTCTCTAATAAATTACAAAAACCACTATATGATATTTTTCTGCTGTGACCAACTAATTAATGTATATAGAAACCCATCACAAGTTAGCTTCTTTTTCTTTTACTTGTAATTTTTCTCTATGTTAACTTCTAATCAAATGCAGTGCAAACTGAATCTATCGAAAGAAGGAAAAAAAAAATGTCATTTCCGTAAATTTCTTTAAAATCTAATAAATTACAAAAACCACTCAAAAGAAATTTCCAATTATCAAAGCCTTTTCATTTCTGAATATGTGGAAATCCAACTTCTGCTGACAATGCACTGCCACCGAATCCACTCTTCGATTGAGCCCACCCTTCTAGCCTCAGAGGTCGACCCCAACTACCCCAGCCTTAAATCGCCTCGCCTTTGGCTTCGATATGGAGGTCGGCAACCTTGTCGTCCTCCCTTCCTCGGGTAAAATGAGTCAACAAGAGATAGATCAAGACATAGAGAGATAGATAGAAAAAAGAATTACAACATTGCCATTTTTCAAAAAAAAAAATTGAACTAACTGGGGAAAGAAGTGGATCTAGGGGTAAAAAAAGTACATGGACTTGTTAGGAAGCCCAATTAACAAAGTGAATTATATAGAAAAAAAGGTAGCCCAAAGTGAGTGTATTGATAATTATCTGTTAAATTTAAAAATTGTATGTATTGTTTTTCATTTGTCTCTCATTTTAAGTCTCGCATAACATTCTTTATGTATTCTTTCTTTTTACAAAAGTTGCTGATCTCCATTTAAGAGTTTGCTACTTTGCTGTGCTATTTCAGGTTTCTAATGGTGTTTTTTATTTTTTGTTTTTTGCTTTCGGAATATGTGTTATTTGGTTACTCTTTATTATGTGATATGGTAATTTGTTTAAAGTGTTAATGTGTGCTTTTTTCTAAGGCAAAATCTTGTTGTTTATGGTGAATTAGGATTGGCCCAGTTAGCAGAGTACAAAAACTCTTCCCTACAAATCTGAGTTCGAACCTTCTCCCTCCCTTGTAATTAAAAAATCATGTTGTACATCAGTCAAAATCCAATTAACTGTTTTTTTTTTAAATTATAAATTAAGTTATTGTTGTTATGTACTCC
>QANT01004616.1:0-10284 GCA_003254885.1 Purshia tridentata | reverse complement strand
CTTCTATCACAATAATAAACTTGATATATATAGCTGGATACGAATTTATTATATTGAAAATTCATTCATTCATGACTCTTAAAATATCCATATATTTTTGTAAGCCCAATCTAACTGCGGTGTCATGATATTAATTATATCTTTTTATATATATATATATATATAATAGAAGAATCACATGCAATGCATGAGCAATGTCATTCTAGTTAAAAGGAGAAAGTGGGTTAATTAGTACTTGAAAATAGATAGGGCAATGCTTAGATGCACGTACCCCACAGGTGCACCTACGTATCCACTCCTCCTCTAAAATTCTTGTTCGGAGTGCAAACTTAGGATCAAAACCGTTTGTGTTTTAAATCACATATTAAAGATCATTTTTATAAAAAAAATCATTTAGTTATGTTACTATTATTAAGTAAATAGACGATTTACAAAGAGAAGTGTTTTTTTTTTTTGAAAATAGCCAACATAAGTGCATTTGAGGAGTCAAACCTAAATACCACATGGCCACAAATTATGAGCCTGACCAACCCTCGATGGTATGGTTAGTATTGTTTTTCGTTCTCCATATTTCAATTTTGTTGCTTTTTCCCTTTGTTAAGAAACACAAAGCATGAGTTGCCTCAANCAAAAAAAAAAAAAAACACGAAGCATGGATTAACAAAAGATGGAAAAAAAAAATTGCATGTGCAATTGTTTTGCATGCCCTTTCAAGCCACTAATTCTTGTATATTTGTAGTATTTTTCCTTTCTGTGTTTATTTTTTCCCAAAACCATTGCAATGGCTACTTTAGCCATAAATATTCTTTTACAAATGATATCATCGTGTTTGAAAGACTCCTGTCACTTATGAGGTACTGTTTCCCGTAAAAAAAAAAAAAAACCAAAAAACTCGTGCAACTTCAACTTCAACTGTAGTTTTGAAACATTTACAGATTGGGCGATATTTCAGAGCCAAATAGAAGACTTCTTCATGGCTTCCTATTCCATATAACCAGGAGGGTCTCAGAGCATCGGCGAAAACTAAGAAGAATCACAATAGAAACTGAAGGCAAGCATCAACCAATGAAGCAATCAACAAAAGGTCACATATATTTATGGAGAGATTGGATTCTGTTCGCTTGTCTTTGCCAACTTTGTTTGTATAAGTTTGTCCAATATGGCGGGGTCTAAAGGAATTGGGTCAAGACACCGCTCTGCAGCTGCAACAATCACCTGCTCAACAAAAGAATCCCAAACCAATTATTTTTTAAGAAATTCCAAACCAATTCTGAAATCATGAGCCATGAAATAACCCTCTTCTCCCGCAACATAGAGACAGAGAGAGATTTCCAACATTAACCATTGAAAAGAAAAGGTCAGATGGATGATAAAAACATATATAAATTCAAATGAAGAATAAATGAAGCTAGAGGCTCGGGATGCAGAGTCAAGACAGTTTTCTTAATACCTCATCTAGCAAAAAGTCGGCAGCAGCTTCATCTTCTGCCATTCCCTTTAAAGGAGCCCTTAGAAACTGAATATCTAACTGAAGTTGTTGGAATCCACTTCGATTAAAAGTTTGGAGTCTGACTAATTCTTGCAAGCTCTTAAGGCAAAGTTTTACCACGGTTGTTACCACTGACTCCTGAAATTTGCATGTAGACTCAGTTTATGTTGTTCCAGTACCAGTACCAATATTGGTTCCAGCAACAAGTACTTTATTACCTGTGTAAATTCAACTTTGGTAAAAATTTCTACTTTTTGCTTAAACAATTTTGCCAGATGGGTTTCTAGAAGCTGGCTCCTGGCCCTTTGGGTGTTGGACCGAGTCAATTGTTCCTCTCGCAATGGATTGCTCCGTGATGAGGCGGTGCTTCCATTGCTGTCACCCCGACGATGTCTACGGATCCCTTGAGGTAAAATCTGTTTAACTTCACTTCCTATTTCTTCCAACTTGCACAAGAGATAAAAAACATATGTTTAATGCAGAACTGACTACAATTAATAAATTAGTATATAATTTACATTTATTCTAAGACATTAATTAAATGGGGGAATGGAAAACAAAGATGTCTTACCTCTTGAAGAAACAAATCGACAAACATATGAACTTCCCTGGGTTCCCTGTGCTGTGAAAATGTCAAATATATGAGACAAATTAAAAATACTTACACTGGTAGGTACCTTTATTCCTTCTAAATGGTTTAGTACTCAGCCACTTCCATTGATTATTGGAATATTGCTATACATCAACCTACCTTGACCCAATTTGGTGTTGTAAACCTTTTCTTTAGGAGAACCGATATCCTTTGAGTTCTCATATCTATATACTGAAAAGGCAATATAAAAAACATTATTTGCTATCAAATGCTTCTATAAGTAACAGATTAAAGGGTTTAAACATAGTAGCGCTAATCACTATAATGCATTAGAATACCCTAATGAACATAAGAAATCAGAGAAATTTTGAATTCATACACGATGCAGGAACTTTTCACCGTCTGAATGGAAAATCCGACAGATTTCTCCTGGAACAAAAGCTGGTCCATGTTCATAGCCTCTACCACCACCAGAAAAGGAAGCAGCTATTTCCTGACAATTAAAAGATGAAACTTCAATGCAATTCCCTGGGGCTATGCAGAAAATATAACTACAGTACTGATACTTTTTTGATGCAGAACATAATTCATGAGCTGGCTACTTGCCTCAGTGATTCTCGGAATGGCATTTTGTTCAATGAACAGAGAAACTTGGGCCAGCACAAGAACAAGCCGAGCCAGTTTTTTGTCATCTTGTATTCCCTCTGTCAAACCCTGATCTTGACTGGCTGAATTTTTCCTGCCTGAAAGCAAGAGGAAGTGATTATCAAGTGCCCTGAAGAAGTCTTGAAATCCTTCTTGGACCCAATCAATAATCAGGTCTCTCAGCTTAGCTAGTAGTCCCAAATTATCATCTAGGAGTTGGCGGAAGTCCTGAAATGAAATGATAGAATGAAGAGATAAGAATCCACTTTTCCCCCTTTTGATGAGTAAAAAAGCATTACTACACACTTTTGTAATATTGGGGTGAAAACAGCAATAATCAGGAAGAAAAAAAAAACCAAAAAGTATGAATTTGTCAATAACTTTGAAGAAATGAACAAACAAATGGGAAACAATGGACAAATTGTTTGGACCCATGCATGTTCCAAAAATCTTGATGCATTTACCCCTGCATATCCAGTCATAACTTCTTAGAAGAATGTGTGTGCACAAAAACACACAAGCACATAGACACCACACAAACAGGCATTGACTTGAACTTTGGAAAACAGTATATATACATCTGAAAGGAATTATATCTGCAGTTTCATCTCTCATGCATATATATGAGAAAAATAAAGTTGCAGGATTACTGCATGCATAGTTAAATGCGTAACATAGACTACATGGTATACCACACATTACCAGTAACATGTCCATGCTGCCTTGGAGCACTGCTTTTTTTCCGCCCTCCAGAGCAACTTGCAAGGAATACTCTTCTCCTCCATCCTTTTGTCTAATGTTGCCTTTCGTGAGAGCATCTGCCAGTTCAAACAAATTCAACTCAAGATCTTTCAGAACCAACCAGCGGAGGGGGACCCCTTATTTTTAAAGGTCAAATGATAAGACATATATCATTCCAAACCTATCAAGTTATTCTCCTAAGATTCTGCAATTGTTGTCCTTGTAAAAAGAATCAACTTTTGATTTTTTTAGTTGGATTGAAACTAGAAAGCCTAAAGCTGATACGGGTCAAATTCTGAAGAAGGGATATGACCATTAACGATTTAAGGATCGATATTGCTGACCTCAATTAGTTGAGATTATGGCTTAAGAGTAGAAATAGTTTAAGAGAAAAAATAACTTTTAAAACTGTAACATATGAATAACCTGAAATACTGCTTAGGATATGAGAAAATTTGTTGGCAACATACAGTTTCACAGCAACCTGGGCAGCCTGCAACAATATAAATTACTTAAAAAACCCAGTTCAACAAAAAAATTATATATCTATATTTCAAGTCTGGAGAGTTACGAAGAAATGCATCAAAAATTATTATCAAATAAGAAAATTGAATTGAAATATAAGGGAGACCTCCACAGAATAATCAGGGAGAGCAGCCTCATGAAACACATCATCCATCAGAAGTACATCTCTCCATATAATTTCTGCATGCAGACAGGTTTTTGGTTAAGCATTTCAAGAGAAGATTTTTAGGTTTAAAATGATCAGGAATGGACATAAAAATTTAAATCTCGAAAGAGAATGCCCGGAAGGAATTTGTTTCTTTTTCCTTTAAAAAAGACTTCCATACAAAACAACACTAATTTTTGCATGCTGCCTAAATGGACCATAATTGGTGAGAAGGCTAAAGAAACCCCTTTAAATGCCAACGATTAGGAAGACCCAAGTGAAAGACTAAGCCTAGCAGCCACATGGAAAACTAACCCCAAAGGTTCTCTTCGGAAAACATTGATACATAAAGCTCACTAGAGAATGTGGCAGGTTCCATTAACAGTAAGCTCCACAGTTGTGCCTCTGAAGGCAGTCTTCTGGTGGTCATCAGAAACTTTTTTTGCCATATGCTTTAGTCACAGGGAATATTCATAATTGATACCATTTGTTGCATGATGCAAGTATAGAAAGATTCATCTAGAGGAGAAGCTTTTTTCCTTTTAATAAATTACAAGCTAATTTGATTCTTCACAATGAGTGGTAAAAAAATTATATTGCAAAAAGGGCTTCCAAAGAGAGAAAGCACAGTTCATGTAGTCGGAATTGTTAGGAGAAAACACCAATTTATACAAACTCCTATAATATAAATGTTAACGATGGTGTGATAGAAAATTGATAATACTTACTAAGAACACTTAGTAGGTCTGCTGACCAAATTTGTTTCTTTATGTATTGCTCAGTGGTTTCGAAGTGCCTAAGGAAACAAACATCAATTACATTCCATGAGCATATTGCTACCATACTACTAATTATTTCAGTCAACGAAAGATATGCTCCCTTACCTAGTAACCAACTCTTGTGCAATTTTGGTTAGTTGCTTATCCGAATCAGGAAATATTACACGATAAGCACGGATAACCTCCGCAAACTCGCGAACAGAGATCTAAAATTAGGATAAAGAAGATAGTGGTTCATCAGTGCAATTATAAGTCAGAGACATTTAAGAGAGAAGGGATATATGCAACCATGAGTGGGGAATAATTGTGAAGCACACAAGAAACATAAAACTTAAATACATTTCCTCCTTGGCCTGCATCCTGTGTTCAGCAGTAACCATTTTTATTTTTATTTTTTTAGGTTTAGCAACTATTGTTAACTTTTAAAAAAATTTAAAAAAAAAAAAATAAGCCTTTAAGTTGCATGGAAAATTTAGCACAAGTAGCCATGTTCTTTGAAATTTAACAAATTTCTCATTCAGGCTTGAAGCACTCTCCAGCAAGAACGAAAAACAGCTCTTTTAAGAAATACTTCCTGTAGTGAATTAATTTTTTACCTTCAATTTAAGGTATATACATAAATATTCCAAAACCAACCTGTCATAGTCTGCAATGCTACAGAGACAGTCTCCATAGAACTTGAATTACAAATGTAGAAGGACTGATTATAATTAAAGAATTGTAACAACATATAAATCATATAATAGATTGATATAAACACAGTGGTGCTCAATCATAAACCTTTTTTTATATTCCATTTCAGTTCAACTCGTCACACTACTTTCCAGAGATGAGAAACGAAATGATTCTACACTGTCAAATACTTACCTCATGAACAGTAGCAGGAACTGAGTCAGTAGAAGGGTCATTAGAATTCACTGAAGCATTACCTATCTCTTCTATCTTGAGCTGAAGGTCAGCAACAGATTTATCCAACTTCTCAAGCAGTTTCACCTTTAGGCTGTCCACCTGCCAAAAGAGCAATCTATTATCAAAATATCAAATGCACAACAATGTACTAGAAAACATTATAGGAACTTTCTTTCGAATGTATTTGCTTTGTTAAGGTTCCACTTGTGAAGATTGAATACTTTTTTCTTTACATGAAGATTTGTTAACAAGGTAATATAATTTGAACTGAAAATTAGATAAATAAATCAAAAGCACAGTACAAACCGGAAAATCCAGTTTCTTGAGAAGCACAGCAGCCTCAGCTCTTGCTTGTATAGATTCAGAATCCGAGAATAGCTTTCCCTGAAAAAAATAATTTGGCAATGATAAGATAAGTTTTCTACCAAGCATAGACACAGTTGCAATCAGTAAGTTATTCCGCATGAAATTGCAATTTTTAAAATTGACAGTCATAAATAGCTTGGGGGCTGCCAACTAAGACAGAGATGTCTAAAGTTGTCCTGCAGTACATTAACTCATAAAAGTCAAACCTCATATGCTGAATGCCCATTCTTCTATAAAGTAGCCTTGAGATAGTATTGTAGGCCCAAAACTACAAGAAGCGGATAATAAGTAATAGCTGTGGCAGCTAGTGGCAAAAGTCATCCCTTACTTCATAACTTTTTCTGTTGTCTTATATGAGCCAGCTTGCTCATAGACAGTCAACTAAACCCATACGCAGGAAGAGCTTGTTTTAAGACATCTCATGCATCATCTTACCAAAACATTGTATTCATCTAAGGAAAATGCAACACAAATTTTTCTTCGCAAACAGAAGCCTGTCACTAAAAGAGATAATCAACCAAATAGGGACAATAACTAAATGTTAAATTGAGCAAATTTGGGCATATTTGCACGCCTAAAGCTCATGCCATGTTTGAGATATAGGTTTAATACATAACAGACTGCATAATTAATTAAGACTTTTCCAAATAGGTATATTACTACTTACACAAAAAACTGCATTTGACACTGATCCATGTATTACTGCATTTGCAGGTCTACATTGTGTGCATCTTAACACATAAACTAGAACACCATCCAACTCAGAAGCACTAACTCTACTGAAGAAATTCAATAAAGGCCCCACCAAAAGAAGAGGGATTAAGTGGTGACTTCAATTTATCACATACGTGAGATTGGAATTTTAATGCATAAGAAGCACTGAAAAGCAAGTAAGAAAGATAGCACCTAATTGTTCCTGGTTAGGCATGGCGCCAAAAAAAAATTCACCTGACCTGATACAAAATGGGAAGAAAATTAAATAAATAAAAAGAAAACCTGCAAATTCTTTGTAATTATGGTCACTGCTTCTTCAGATGCTCGTTTACAGTCCTGAAACGATGAGTCTCCATATGCCTAATAATAGAGAGTCCAACCAAAAAAGAAACAAGACGGAATGTAAATAAAATTCCAAAATAAAAAAATAAAAATCGATCCCACATGCGAAAGATCATATATATTCATAGGAGATATAAATTACCTTAAAAATTGGCATTGCTCCGGTATAAAACTTGACTGCATCAGCATATGCTTCTGACTTGATACACTTCCCAAGTCTAGCAGGAAGATCATATATGAACTGCCCTTCCACAGAAAATAAAATTTATGAAACTCAGATGAGCCCAAACACCAAAAATTAAAACCAAAGTGTCAAAAAATCACATGTATTGCTCCAAACCTGAACTTTACAAAGAAGGTTACGTGTGCGATGCAACTTCTCTATGTGTTCTCTCTTTTCGGAAAGAGAAGTGTTGACCCCATCACTCCTCGATTGCACAGACATTATCTATGATGATTGTTAATGTGAAAGTAACCTCAATCACTCCTTTTTTTCATTCATTTATTTCTTTTCAAACGAAAACACAGTTTTAGCAAGACCTGGATAAAAAACAATTGGACATACTTTATCAAGGAGCTGTTCCATATTTGCCTCCATGCCCACAATATTACTTTTCATCCTGTAGGAGAAATAAAATGTCATGAATGTTACTAGGACAGATTTCTAAAAATAATCATTCCAACTAACCACACATATTGTAAGATATAGTTTGGGATTCACCAAAATGAGTTGCCGAGATCCAAACTTTATAAGAGACATCTGGTTATATTATTTAAAAGCTGATGCAAAATAAATGATACAGGTTGTAGCAGAGATTTCATCAATCATCTAAGAATAAATAAATAAAAGTAAAGACTAACCGTTTAATTGCATCTGTCGCACTGATAAACTTATTGTAGTTCTCATAGACTAACATTTGCAAGTCAGTGTCAAGATTCTTTATTTCCGCAGCCATTTCAACATGTCTCTGTAGAAGCCCTTCCAAGTTTGATTTGTGTACCTGCACAGTTCATACAACTGACATTCAAAGTTCAAATTTCTACCTCATCTTCAATACCCCCAATGAATTTGTTATGATCATTCAAATTATGAATGCAGTCAACTTATATGAGAAAGAACACTATACGAAATATATATTTGTTTAGAGTTCCCTGCCCAGATTCTGAACCAAATGCCGTTTCCATTTGAAAAACAAAAACAACCTGTTTCTTTTTTTTTTCTTTGTACATATTCCCAGCTCACCATTATGCCTCTCCATAAAAAACTGAACGTTATGACATTAAACACTGTTTTAAGAAAATACTTCACATTTTTTCACCAGCCACTGATATCAATTTTCACCTCTACAAAGTTAGCTATGTTATAAAAATATAAGATTTCCCAACGAAACCTTTCAAAACCATAGCAGAGCTACAAACACTAGATTCATCTTATAACACCAACTCTCCCCCAATAACCAATCTTTGGTAACCCACTAGAGTTTGTTTGAAAATTAAGCAAAAAGCAAATCTTCCAATTGGTACATATAAGAGTGGGAAGTGAGAGATCGTACGAGAAGATTCATGTACTGGTCAGGATCGAAAGAGGTGGTGTTGATGGCGTCGAGAGTGGCGTGCTTTGAAGAGGAGTTAGCATTTGGGGAGGACATTGAAGGGTCTGGGGAGTAGAAGCTCGATAGAAGATCCCTCGTTCTCTTTGCCTTGTCGTCCAGGGGCACATTGTCAACCTCCATTCTTCTTCTTCGTGTTCGTCTTCTTCCTCTTGAACGTTTTACTCTGGAATTAGTGTTATTTTGCTCACCACCTAACGAAGCGAGTGACAGAGTAACACATGTCACTCATCTAGCTAGTGGTGATTATGAACAAAATATTTTTCAGTTATCTTTTATAATCGAAATTTGATCAAAGAAATAGAGTAAATAGTAATAAACTTCTTAATTTCATTCTAGTAAAAAACTTAATTTACAAAGAAGGTTCTACCGTCTACTCCAATACTTTAAATACTAAAATTTCAAAATAAAACTACACACTTAACTTCAATCTCATTTCACACTTATTTACCATAATTATAATTTACATCTTGAGTTCTCTTACGAAATCATACCTTTAATTTATATACTTGCAAAATTAATAAAGGAGTAAGCATCAATTGCTTCGTAAGACGTACAAGATCACTATGCAAAACTAATTAAATTAATTGAACTTCGGTATAAAACATATAGCATGACACAAATCATACTAAATTAATACATGAATGTCATAATACAATTTCTCAATTCAATCCGTTAAATTCTTTAAAAATAAATTACATCATGTCCCTATTTTAATTGTAACTAAAGTTCAAGACATTTTACTTTGATCGCAACTGAAAGTCTCAATACGTCTTAGAAAAATAGATCGTTTTATTGCAATGTACTAAAAGGACTTCGCTCAATGGGCACACCCTGCCCTACCCAGTTGTCATCCCTATCTAACATGACATATAAACAATTATTTGGACACCACACAAACACAACACAAAGTATGAATGAACCCAACTTAAATTGGCGATCAGCACGACATGGAATGTTTGACACTGCTGGTATCATCACGCAATACGTTGGCAATGTCATAGTGTGGGTTCAGTAGAACTTGGAAATGTATACATAAAGTTGGAGTTTTTTTTTTCAAGTTGGTCCATTGTTAGTGGCCCAATTGATTGGTAACGCGAATGGTCGATGCATCCATGGTTGGATGTTTTCACATCACATTTACAAACTTGATAAAATTAAATAGATACGAAATTTTTTTATCCGGATACGATTAAACAATATTGAAAAATTAATTCTTCAGCTTTTCCTCCGATAAGCCACCACAACTACCAAATATATCTAAGGTTTCCAGCCGTTTCTTCCCGCGTGAATTGGTTTTCGTTGCATGTCAACCTCCGTTAACCTGCATATGATTAAAAAAATAAGAAAACTTTTAGGAACAACAAAATGAGATGTATATATGTATCTTACTAAGATGTTTGTCATCTTTTTCAATATGCATATAT
>QANT01004615.1:0-34735 GCA_003254885.1 Purshia tridentata | reverse complement strand
GTCTCCAAGAGCTTCCTGAAAATGACTAGGAACAGAGACAGAGGACAACTGGAGGCAAAAGCTAAGTGAGACTTAGACAAACGATGATAAGAGACAAAGTCAGACATTGGATAAATGACATTAGAAGATGATTTAGAAAAACCAAACCTATCAGGCTCTTTACGATCACGAAGAGGATATCTCCTCTCCTGACCATCAACTTGTGAATTTAAGTCAGCAGAATCTGAGGCTATTGGAGAAGAGATATTTACCTCAGGATCAATCTCGGAAGAGTCATTCGATGGCATGGTATTATCATCAAGGGGAGTACTGGAATCTGAAGGAGGCTCGGCAATTGCATTCTTATTCCTTCTGGTATAACCCTTTTGGAACAACCTAGCTGGCCTTCCATCCCTACTCTCTTCAGGTTCAAATGTAGCTTCTTCCACAGGATTAGGAGAGATCTCCGAGATCTCCCCCTTACCCGAAATCCATAATCTCTTTTCTGCCAACCATAATTGTTCCTCTTCCTTACTACTAATCTCCCCCGGAAGATTATTGGAGAAGAGATATTTACCTCAGGATCAATCTTGGAAGAGTCATTTGATGGCATGGTATTATCATCAAGGGGAGTACTGGAATCTGAAGGAGGCTCGGCAATTGCATTCTTATTCCTTCTGGTATAACCCTTTTGGAACAACCTAGCTGGCCTTCCATCCCTACTCTCTTCAGGTTCAAATGTAGCTTCTTCCACAGGATTAGGAGAGATCTCCGAGATCTCCCCCTTACCCGAAATCCATAATCTCTTTTCTGCCAACCATAATCGTTCCTCTTCCTTACTACTAATCTCCCCCGGAAGAGGAACCAGAGAAACATCCCCAGAAAAATAAGACACTCGTTCACAGAATTGGACATCCATGGACACGTAGCATTTACCTGTAGGGGGATGAAAACACTTATATCCCTTTTGGGAATTAGAGTAACCAAGAAAGACACATCGAAGAGCACGAGGATCAAACTTATCTCTATGAAGAGAGTGAACATGGACATAACACACACAGCCAAAAATTTTAGGACAAAGATTGAGAATGGAAGGAATAGAGTGGAATTTTGATAACATCCTCAACGGAGTTTGATAGTCAATGACACGGGCAGGCATTCTATTAATAAGAAAGACAGCAGTCATGACAGCATCAGCCCAAAAACGTTTAGGAACATGCATAGTAAAACATAAGGCCCTAGCTACCTCTAGGAGATGCCGGTTCTTACGTTCTGCTATGCCGTTCTGTTGTGGTGTATAAGCACACGTTGTTTGGTGGAGGATGCCATGAACTTTGAAGAAATCAGCAAGAGACTGATTCACAAATTCTCGACCATTGTCAGAATGAAAGACCTGAACCTGAGTATGAAACTGTGTAACAATCATATTGTAAAATTGAGGAATAATATGGATAACATCACTCTTAGACTTTAGTAAATATACCCAGCTTACCCTAGTGCAGTCATCAATGAAAGAGAGAAAGTATTTATGACCAGAAACAGAAGGAATAGAAAAAGGGCCCCAAACATCAGTGTAAACACATGAAAAAGGATGTGAACTTTTATTGAAACTGATTTTAAAAGGAACACGATGATTTTTAGCATAAATGCATTGTTCACAACGTAAGCTAGAAGCAGAAATATTGCAAAACAATTGAGGAAATAAACGTTCTAAATAATCAAATGAGGGATGACCCAAACGACAGTGCCATAACAGAATTTTTTTCTGGTCAGATTTTTCTCTTTCTACTTGAAATCCTTGGCGGGATTCAGAATGCAATGTTCGAGCTCCTTCCAAGTAGTAAAGTCCTCCTCTCTCCTTACCAGTGCTAATCGTCGTCTTCGTGAGATTGTCCTGAAATACACAATAGGTAGAATGAAAGGTTACAGAACAATTAAGACGTTTGGTAAGTTGGCTAATAGAGAGAAGATTATTGGAGAGAGTAGGAGCAAGTAAGACAGAAGACATGGAAAGTGCGGGAGAGAGTGAGACATTCCCGGCCCCAGTAATCGGCATGGGAGTCCCATTGGCAACCTGAACAGACTTAACAGGCAGAGACATTAGAGAAGTAAATAGAGAAGAATTACTAGTCATATGATCAGTAGCCCCTGAATCAATAACCCAAGTGTTATTAGCAGAAGAAATAAAGGCTAAACCAAAATTACCTTCCTGAGAAGACACTCGTGAGACATGAGAAGCAGAAGATGGAAATGCGCTGGCAAGAGCAGCCTGAGAAGACTTCCTGTTTTTCTTCTCAGCTTGTTTTAGCTTATACCACTCCGGATAGCCATGCTTCTTCCAACACACGTCAATTGTATGTTTGGTACCATTGCAGTGTGTGCAGCGACGAACCGGAGGGTCATAGGAACCAGCAGTAAAACCAGAAGGTGGGGCCGACTGAGAAATGCTCTTCTGAACTGCGAGAGCTGAAGCCTCAGAACGATCCTCAGTACTCATGGTCGCTTGTCTCTGCATCTCGCGACGAACCATAGAGTATGCTTCCTCCAGGCTTGGTAAAGGAGAAGTAGCCAAGACACGACTACAGACTTGATCTAAACTATGCTCAAGTCCAGCAAGAAACACATAAACCCGATCCTCCGCCAAATGCTTCTTCTGTTTCTCCACATCAGCTGGGCACTCCATATCATTAGGCCTCCGATAATCAAGCTCCATAAAAATGGAGTTCAGCTCATTATAATAGTCAGTGAGAGGTCGGCCTCCCTGACGCAATGAAAAAGCCTTCTTCATCAGTTCATAAACCTGAGAAGAGTCAGAAACATCAAGATAGCTTCTCTTAACAGCATCCCATACATCTTTCGCTGTTCCACACTGTACAAAGTGTGACATGAGGTTGGGAGTCATGGAGTTGATAAGCCATGACTTAACGAGAGCATCTTGACTCTCCCATTCATCATAGCCGGGGTCAGTCTCTGCAGGTGCAATCTTCCTTCCAGTAATATAGCCTTTCTTCATTCTACCAGCAATATGCATCTCCAAAATTTTGGACCAGACACGGTAATTAGTACCATCCAATTTGATATGGATTGGTGTAGAACTTTCCTGTATGGTGACATTGGATAACATCTTGCTAGCTCACTTCTTTTTGAAGGAAGATTGACACAGAAAGGATCAGATCAGCAGGTCTCTCTGCTGAATGGCGGCAGGTCAGATCAGCAGGTCTTTCTGCTGAACGGCGAAAAATCGACTCAGAAAAATTGGTTCTGCTGATCGGAAAGGGACTGGGCTCTTCTTGAATAGGCAGAAATAGGATGATCAATAGAATGAAAAGCTGGTTTCGATTCTCTTTGAATGATCTATAGAAATTAGGGTGTTTATTTTCCAGCCAGAGAGGTAGGCAGCGGAAATCTTTAGCCTTTAGGCTCTGATACCAAATTGATAATTGGCTGAAAAGTTGTATTTTCATTTATCTGAATGAATGAATTTATATGCTAACAGCAAGCTAACAGCTATGCTAACAGCTAGCTAACAGCTATGCTAACAGCTAGCTAACAGCTAATTATATGCTAACTAATAGAACTAAAGAAAATTTAATATATCAGACAAGTAAAATAAATGATTGGATACAGATGTGGTCCCAAAGGATGTGAATGCAGCAGCGGCCACAATCAAGCTAAGAGGACCATTCTGTTTGTGGACTAGGGTTCAAATGTGGAAACCAACAGCACGGTGAGGTTAAGAAGAGATAAGAGAGAGTGACAAAGTGAGCCTTTAAGAGACACCTAGTTTAGGTGAGAAAAGAGAAAATGAGTGAGAAGGGGCTAAGAAATTGAGGGATGGGATGTTTAGGGGTAGATGGAGCTCAGGATTTAAGTTGGGACCTAATTTGAGAAAAATACCCCTAAAAAGTTGAGCCTGTACACAGCATGTGCTCATTTTAGACAACAGAAAATTGATGGTAGAGACCATTTAAAACGTAAAATGAAGTTTTTAGACAACAGAATTGATGGTAGAGACCATTTAAAACGCAAATGAAGTTTTAGGGGCCAAAGTGGGTCAAAATGAGATTCAGGGATCAAAGTCAGACACTGTCCAAAATTTGTGTGTATTGCTCAATTTCTCCCTTTGAAATAATACCCTCTTTCGAATACCATGATAATTAATTTTGGAGTTTTGATTGTCAATGAACTTCATGCTGTGTTTCTATATGTAAGTGCTATGGCACTTATCATACAGAATTCTCAGAGCATTAGTACTTTACTAGATTGTTTCCATCACCTTCAAATGTACCATAGTTTCCGGCATTATGTAAAATAATCCTTTGGTAATTTAATGCTAACCTCCATTCTTACATTGGTATCTTCTAAATAATTAGGAATGGCAGCCCAAAAGAACCTATCTGTTGAGCCATTTATTAGAGTTATTTGTGGAAATGGTACTAAAAATGTTGAATTTTCAACAGAGTTCGCTTTTGTTACATTCTTTCCTCTAGCCTCTCATGTAAATTACTCAGTCCTTTTCAATATGTTCTGTAACTCTGAATAAACTATAACAAGATACAGACTAATCCATAAAACCATAGAAAGAACGGAGACCTGCAAAAATTCAAATCAGAGCTTCTTTTTGCTCAAGAGAAAAATTACAATTTGACCAGTTGATATATTTAAGGAAAATTCAAATCATTATTTGTAACTAAACCGAAGAAAAGATAAAAGATAAAAAACCAACGGTACATAACCTGAAACTGTTGGGCAATATCTTTGACACAGTAAAGGCAGCTTTAGCAATAGTCAATGTCTCACTTATTCCCCCATAAGTATAGGATGAATGGAAAATTAATCGTATGAATCAAAATTTCAGAAGCCATAAATTCAAAATCTTAGACTCCAAAAAAGAAAAAAACATAAAAAATAAAAATAAAAATAAAGGAGCAAACAATCAGTAACGGAAAAAAAATAAAGCCATGGACATCCTACATATGCAGTGAAGTATGCACTTGAGGCAGATGCCACTTTGCAAAAGGAAATTGCATAAACAAGAGGGAAAATGTCAAATACCTGATAACTTTAAATACGGCACAATCTCTCTATAACGTGCAAGTACTTCCTCAAAACCAAGACAAGGTCGGTTATCAGGATAAAAACTGAACACATATTGATCATGTGTAGATGCTACAGATGAAGATATAATCAGACAATTATCTACTGAAAAATCACCAAGTATTTTCACCCTAAAGTAAAGTGATAACTAGAAACTAACCGTCACCAAATCCAAAACAAGGAATTTGATTATCTTCGTCAAAAGGGGACAATGTACGGCCAATTATAGAGATAGCTTGCTCGTAAGGATTAGGCATGCTACTGATTGCATGAAGGCTTTTCCGGTTGAATGAATATTTGCCTACAGTCATGAAATGTAACAATTATCTCTATCCACAAGAACTCATGTACAAATATTTTATCTACAAAAGAATATCACCTGTCCATTCATTGCTCTTTGTGAAGTCAATACCAAGTATTAAATTTGATGATTCAAGGCCAGCTTCTCTCAATGCTGAAATAACCTGGGCAAATATAGTGATGCCACTGGTTACTAAACACGCTCCATAATAACAGATTAATGAATATGCTTAATACAACATACACTTAAAGTCCACTGAGTTTGACTATGCATATGAAGGATGGAAGAAAGAACGGGCTCTTTTACATATATGTGACCTTTTGTGATACTTGTAAAACCAGTTCTCTTTTTGGTCCTATATCTTTTGTCAGTTTAATGTTATGTATACTTTTTCACCTTCGATATAATTGGCATTTGATAAATGTTCTATCATTATTCTTAATATAGTGAAAATTTGTTTCATTAATATACTTATTCTGTGTCCCATCAAGGCATCAAGATTGCAAATGAAGCCTCAGGATGTGGTTTGATAAAAAATAATAATAATAATAAACACTGAATATTTAAAAATCAAAATTTAGCGCTGAATTTGTAACTTTAATGCTTGACTTAAGTATAACCATATAAATCTGAATATGCACATCTGAACATGGTTTTATGTGGAAGTGAACAATAATTGAGAATCATTCTTGAGTTGATCCCTTATAATTCAAATAATTTTGGGAATTACCCAAACAAGTTTCCATAACTACTTCACAACAATAGCATGATTTTAAATTCCTTTGAAAACTAACACTTTTTTTTCCTGAGAACCTAACATAACACCCCTCATTTAAACACCCAAAAATGAACTCTGTCGACTCTTTATCGACTCCCACTTTTAGCCAAATCCCTATGTGATTCTCCTGATCCCTATCTCTTTCCACCTGTCTCCTTGTCTCTTTCTAAGGAACTGGGTTGATATTTGCATGTAAAGTCACAGAAGAGCAGGGTTTTTCTTTTTCCTTCCACAAAATCTTACCCAGAAATCCCCCAGGTTAACTGAATTTTAAACTGGGCTCCTCTGCTGAACCCTACAATCTTTAGGAGGCAGGAAACACTAGCAAAAAGCTAGATAGGTACCTTTTGAGAAATCTAACCTTGGACCTAGTGGGAGCAAACCATGGGCCTGACCACTTGACTTTCATATCTGGGGATTCCATGAATTAAACCACATCCCACCAAATGTAGGGAAAAGCACAACCTCCATAAAGAAAAAACAAACAACGGAAAACAAGAAAGCGTGGTCACTTTCACAGACCTCTACCATGTTCTCACAGCTGTTGTGCCACTCTATATGGCCATGATCTTAGCCTATGGCTCAGTGAAATGGTGGAAAATCTTCAGTACTGATCAGTTATCAGTTACCCACCATCTCAACAAACAACCCATATGCCATGAACTACAGGTTCACAGAAGCTGACAGACTTCAAAAAGTCATCGTCTTGGTGGTCCTAGCCATATGGTCAAGAACCAGCTTAAGGGGCTCTTAAGAATGGTCTATCAATTTTTTTTCTTTCCCTCTTCACCCTCCCTAACACCCTGGACTCTGGTCATGGGCATACCATTATTAAAGGGCACGTACAGAGACTTCTCAAAGAACTTAATGGTCCAAATAGTTGTCCTCTAATGAATTACTTGGTACACTTTGATGCTCAGCTTGTTTGAGTACAGAGAACATAATATAAATTTCCAAGACAGTGAAGAGAATTTCACGAAGAAAAAGTGGGGAGTCAAGGAATCCCAATCCTCAGGATTATATCTATTTCCAACAAAGTATATTGGGTTGTATAGGAAAAGATGGGGCTGACGGGTTCATGGCAGATCTGCCGTGGAACAGAAAAGGAGGGGACTGGAGAAGAATCAGATAGGGATAAGGTTGAAAGTGGGGATTCGATAATGAGTCCATTATGTGTCAATAAAGAGTCAACAGGGTTTATGTCTGGGTACGTAAATGAGTGGCTCACACAAGCAAAAAGTGTTTGTTCTGAAAGGATTTTAAAATGATGTTATTCTTGTGAATGATTATGCAAACATGTCATTTTGGGTAATTCCCCAATAATTTCCTGGGTTCAAAACCAGTCATCACAATGCCATCTTTTAATCTTTTTTGCTGTTAAAATACTTGGCAGGTAGTTATGCATAAAACAGAGTTATGCTAATAAGTAACAAAGAGAAAAAAAAAATTTGTGTATCCATTATCTTCTAAAGTATCAATCAATAAGAAATATAATGCTGATGCTTAAAACCTGATCCAAAGAATTGAAATTATCAGCAATGTGCGTAGATTGTAGCTTTTTTGGATAATTTGAATCCATTGAAGTCCCTGCATAGGAAGGTGGTTCATGCGGAAAATTATCATGAGCATCATCAAATGTCGACTCCCCATTCCCCATTTTTGGGAGTTAAATGTTCCCTGTGTGAAAAAAAAGGAAACAGAAAAATGTAGTGTGTGGGGATCATAAAAGTTGACTCTTGCCGTGTATCATATATTAAGAGTTCTCACATTAGACAAAATCTTTAAGGAGATATTTTTTATGGGTTTTCTTTCTTCTATGTTAAGTGCTGTAAAACTGAGGTGCCATTACTAGGAGAAGTCTCCCTCAAAAATTGAATGAATATAACGCAAAGTATGAAAATTTAGTATTTAGGCTTATACACCCACATCTTTTGAACACTTACATACTGAAACGAGTCATCTCCATCCAGAACAATCAACCTATACTATCATGAATCCAGATCAAACCTCACTTAATTTGAAACATTAAAATGGTTAATATTAGATTTGTTACATAAAATTCCATTAAAAGTGTATTTACTGAAAAATTCTTACTTTTCAACTGATTGCATTTGATTCGAAAGTTTCTTCTAACTAACAATCATCTCAGGATTCAAATTTCTCGTAAACCCAGAATCCAAGAAATCCATGGAAATAAGAAAAGGTTGACAATTTACTCACATCATATCAAACTCGAGCTACCAGAACATGAGAATGATATGGTAATGGCATTGGTAAGCTTAGGAAGGACAATTTACTTTCAAAATTCAAATTCCTTTCTCATTCCACAAACTTATCAACAAAATCATTAGAACATCCAAGAATCTATATGAGGAAAGAATTATCATTACCCACAAACAGTAAGTACATTTCATCCAAGTCTGAAACTAGAACTGTACTTCAATAATCAGACAAAACACACAATTTTTCTATTTACAGAGAGAGAAAGAGAGGTTGAGAGAGAGAGAGAGAGAGAGAGACCTGTAATCGGTAGAGAGCGGAGAAGATGTTCGGATGGATTCCACAGTATGCTGCTGTTAATCCATTTTGGTCTTTAAATACTAAAAAGTCATCTGAGTTGAGTTGTGTCAAAGTTGACGTTCTAAGCTTTGTATAGTTGTAACACTGTTTCCTTATCTTTCTTGGTCTTAACTTTTGATTTCTTTATTGAGGTGGCTTTTACACATGCGTGTTGCGTGCACACCTTGCGATGAACTATGAGCATCTCCGACCGTTTCCTTTTATATCTTTCAAAATCTTTCAAATATCATTTAAAGTTTAAGAGCATCACCGATGCATGGAGCAAATGATGGAAAAAGTTTTCTTTGTAGTGCCATGTCAGATTTTAGGTTTCAATCGGATGAGGCAAACTCATTGTCAAATTTAATCTTAGGAAAAATCATTGTATATTTAACCCAATGTCAAATTAGAGCAAATTGGGGCCCACTTACTATTCAACCAATAAAAAAATCTAACAACTTCATTATTCCGTCATTTATAATAAAAAAGTTTTTACTAAATTAAAAAAAACATGTGGAATCATAAAATAATTTTTATAAAGACCAGGCAAATTAAGAAAGAACAAGTATAATCTCACATTAGGAGATAGTACCCACAATGAGAGGTAATATCCACAATGGGAGGTAATATCCACAATGGGAGAGAGTACGCACAACATACAATGAGCGGTATTAACTACAAAAAGAAGTACCTACAATGGATAGGACTTACGACTTAAGAGGAGGATCAATAAAGGAAAGAACTACATAATATGGTAGATGTTGTAACACGAATTCTCCAAAAGGCTAGACTTGGAAAATCAACGACCCTGCAAACACGAACGGACCTCCGGGAGGTTAGAGGGCACCGGTGTGGTGCCGGCCAACGGCTCTCCGACGGTCAAGTTAGTAAACAAGATCGATCAATAACTCAAAGCAGTGGGCTTAGAGCCTAGAATTTCTTACCTTCGAATGAGATTGCGAGAGCGTTTATATAGAGGATGAGCTAATCCTCATGGCCTTAGGATTGTAAGTTCATTGAACTTGTAATCACCGGGAAGTATAATCCATATAGGATTGAACTTCTATGCTTGAATCCTTATTTGGGAAGGATTCAAGCTTAGTTCATGTTATTGGAGAGGTCCAATTGTAGTAGGAGTCTATTTCCTTATTTCATGTGAAGTTTGTGGAGGTCCTCCACTCCATGGAGGTACTCCCATTTGTTGTGGTCCGTCCCGGATGGAGTACCTCTCATGCGGGATTTACTATGGTAGGTCCATAGTTGGGTTGTGCGCCTTCAGGTGAGGTCCACTTCTCATGTGTGGGTAGAGACGATCTCCATAGTACCTTGGTGACAGGACCACCCAAAGTAGGTGACTACCCATCGAGGGTAGCTCCCCCGTTTGTTTAAACGAGGGATGGGTCCTTGGGTATTAGGAACTTACAGTAGGTACCACTTTGTTACATTGGCACTACCTCCTTGTTACCATCTGCCCATATTCACCCTTGGGCATAAATAGAAATTGTCCTTGGTCCCCACAATTGATATCAAATAAGGTACTCATTTAAAAATGTACTTAATTACCATGATGGTACACCTTCACCTAGATATGAATAAAAGAGGTATTCTCTTAAAGAGTGTTACACCCACCAAAGAACTTAACAAGATAAAGCTTTACATGAGAAGTACCTAATCCGATACGAATCTGATGTAGTGTATTTAATGGGCTGAGCAATAAAGAGAGTAGTGGACAATAAAGAAAGTAGACTAAGGTTCAGTTTTAAAGTTGGATACATTGTGAACATACATCCATTAATGCCTTATGAATTTACATTCATTATTTACATATATTGGATATATCTAATTGGCCTTTAAGTAAGAACCTTTGTAACCTTGAAAGGTCATTCAGCTTTCCAATCAATCTGATAATCATTTTCAAATCCTAACTTTCCAGTTATCTTACTAGAAAAAACTCTCTATATCCCCTAGATTTCTCTTTGAAGAATTTAGGGTTTATTTTACTGCTTCCATTACATTAGGTGGTATAATAGCCTTAACTCTCATGGCTTGATCGCGCATAATGGAAAAGGTAGCAACCACTATGAAGAAGCAGAGCCTAGAGTTTTAGCATTGCAGGCAGCCATTCAACTTAATGATCAATGTTTAGAAAGAATGGAGCAATTGTTGGAGATTCAAAGCAAATCCCTTGAGAAGATCTGATCTTCAATTGGCTGGCTGGAAGTTAGAGGCATAAGGAACCAACCCTCATTGGGTGTTTAGATGGCATACCTCCTGGTGGTTTGGGTTAAGGATTTGAAGGCTTTAATGGGTACTCTAGTGATGAAGAAAATCTATTGGAAGGGTTTGGCTGAGTTATAGGTCATTAAAACCCGCAAGGGTTTGATGATTTTCATTAAGAATTTGGCCATGGGTTTGAACATGGAAGACCTCGAAGTTTTGATGGAAGGTATAATTGAAATTGTCAAGGAGGAGGTTTCAGACGACATGATTATACGACATCAGCAAAGGAAGGGGCATGGGCAACATGGTTTTTGAAGCTAGAGAAAATCTAGCCTTTAAAATGAAGATTGATCTTCCTAATTATGATGGATGCCTACACATTGAAGATTTCTATGGGGACCAAGGATAATTTCTATATATGCCCAAGAGGAAGTATGGATAAATGGTAAAGGTACGATAGTACCCATACATCGAGGTAGTACTTACCATGGACATCGAAGTACCTACTCTTTACTTAAACAAAAAAGCAAATGACCTGCACTAGGTAGTCACTCGATAAGGAAGTCAACCAACATGGTAGCCCCTTGCCATTAAGGCGCTGTAGAGGTAACTACTACCTATATATGGGAAGCACCACCTCCGGTACGGACCATTACAATGGAGTACCTCCACACAGGCATCGCGTGCAAGACCTCCACAAACTTCACATGTAAGTAATAAGGAAATAAACTTCTACCACAATTGGACATCTCCAATAACATGAATTGAGCTTGAATCCTCCCCAAATAAGGATTCAAGCATAGAAGTTCAATTCGATATAGATTATACTTTCCAGTGATTACAAGCTCAATGAACTTACAATCCTAAGGCCATGAGGATTAGCTCATCCTCTATAAAAACCCTCTCATAACATCATTCGAAGGTAAGTAATTCTAAGCTCTAAGTCCGCTACTTTGAGTTGTTGATCTATTTTGTTTACTAATTCAACCATTTGAGAGCCGTTGGCCTGCACCACATAGGTGCTCTCTAACCTCCCGAATGTCCGTTCATATTTGTAGGATCATTGATTTTCCAAGTCTAGCCCTTCGAAAAATTTGTGTTACAACAATTGGTGCTTTCATTGAGAGCAAAGTCAAGAACTTTTAGTTTCGGACCTTACTTTTTGAATTTTTATGGAACAATTCTCCCTAAGATTATGGCAGAAGAAGTGATCGTGGATGCTATACTAATGGGCATCCTATAGCATCTGTAATCGTAGACCATAAGAATCGACAAGTCGGTGCTAACAATAATCACATGGAGGTTCATACCATGAATGAGGATAACGAAGGGGCTCGTCATTAGCAACTTAATGAATAGTGGATGCCCCTCCACCGCTTGGAGGACCAAACAGCACTCTGAGGAGAAAAGTGCAAGGGATGAAAGTTGACCTCTGCCGATCTTACAGAAGGACTTCGCATCGAACCCACAAGGAGCATGAAAAAAGTCCCATAAAGGGTGAAGGTGGAAGGAACCCACGTACCATTCCCCCGATTCTTTTTCATGTGGTCCTTGCCAAACACCTACTAGTTGTCCTAGGGGTAGGAATAGCCTCCCAAACACAAGGCCTATCTTAAGAAGGAGAATCCCAACATCATAACTTGGTACCGCCCATTTGCAGAGTACCTCTCTAAATCCCTAGCGTGATGAATGAAGGACCTTCGTGTCAAGGACCACAACTAAATCAAGGGGGTGGTGGAACTAGGCTACCCTTTACCTTTCACTCACCACGAGATTCAAGGTCCTACTCATCTCTGCTTTAAGCGGACCTTTAAGGAATTCACGACGCTCGGGAACTCTTGTTAGCCGAAATGCAATAAAAAGAATACTTAACCAACGAATGGAGCAACTACGCATTGGTTAGAAAGACCTTTATGAGGCTTGGCTAGAGAGTGAAATACTTCGAGTGAACGAGGTCGCCCTCACGAACCACCTTCTCCGAGTTCAACCTCCATAGCACTTTACAATGCCAAGGTTCAAGTGTTTCAAAGGAGATTCGGACCCCATAGATCATGTAAGGATGTATCGAAATTTGATAGCACCTTATAACGACAACGACGCTTGGATATGCCAAATGTTCCTTTCAAGTTTGGAAGGGTCCGCTCTAACATGGTACTATTCCCTACCACCTTACTCTATAACCAATTTCATCATCTTGTGTTCCTCCTTTGTGAAGTATTATCATGCTTATTGAAATATTGAAAAGGGTACAAACCATCTTTTTACCTTGAAAAAGGAAGAGAATGAGTCCCTTCATGATTTCGTCAAACACTTTAAATTCGACGTAACAAAGACCAAAGGATGACACAAGGTCTAGGACATATACTCTAGGCTAGTACCATTAAGTTGTAATGTGTGCTATTTAGTATTAGGTGGAGGTACATCGCTTTAGTAACATAACTTCGGTCATTTAATTCAATGTGTCACAGTTTACTTTAACTGTATTACATTTGATCATAACCTATGAGCAAAATTGTGTTGTAATGTTACAATTAACACTTACTTTTAAACCCAAGTGGGGCAAAAGGAGGCTAGTTGGACTCTACAAATTTCATGGAACCATGGTACCTAAGCCCATACTACAATTTAAAAGTCAAGATCCTGCGAGTTATAGGTCTCACTAACTTAAGGACCTCCTACTAAATGAGCATTCCAAAGGTGATAAGTCTACTTAGGACATCCACTCACTTTTAAGTACCTCACCTAGGGGCAAAGCTTTGACTATCGGTCCCAAACCATTAAGGCAAAGGCCTTATGGTAAATGGCCTCTAGTTTAATAACAAAAGCTACACATAATTTTTGGACAAAAAAAAAAAAAGCTACACATAATTGATTTCTTGGACTTTAGGTTTGTAAAATAAATGGGGGCAACCAAGAGAAGTACCTCAAAGTTGAAGTACCTAGTTCACGCCTAAGTTTAAGGTACAAGTTATCTCTCAAAGTTGAAATACCTAACTTGCGCAGTACCCTTTGCACCTAAGTTTCGGTAGTACGTGTATATAAAATTAAGGTACTCATCAAAATCGAAAGCCCATCGTGGTACTACTTTTGCATAACTTTTAAGGCATGTTGTAACACGAATTCTCCAAAAGGCTAGACTTGAAAAATCAATGACCTTGCAAACAAGAACGAACCTCCGGGAGGTTAGTGAGCACCGGTGTGGTGCCGGCCAACAACTCTTCGACAGTCAAGTTAGTTAATAAGATCGATCAATAACTCAAATAAGTGGGTTTAAAGCTTAAAATTACTTACCCTCAAATGGGATTATGAGAGCGTTTATATAGAGGATAATCCTCATAGCCTTAGGATTGTAAGTTCATTGAAATTGTAATCACCGGGAAGTATAATCCATATAGGATTGAACTTCTATGCTTGAATCCTTATTTAGGGAGGATTCAAGCTCAATTCATGTTATTGGAGAGGTCCAATTGTGGTAGGAGTCTATTTCCTTGTTACATGTTAAGTTTATGGAGGTCCTCCACACAATGCCCGTGTGGAGATACTCCTTCTTTGTAATGGTCCATACTGGATAAGGTACTTCCCATGTAAAGCTTTACCTCGTTAGGTCCTTTGGTGGGTGTAGCACCCATTGAGGGAGTATCTCTTTTTTTCATATCTAAGTGAAGGTGTACCCTCATGGCAGTTGACTACCTTTTTAGGTGAGTACCTTACTTGATATCTACCGTATAAAGTAGTTCCTTGTTTTATTGGTCCTTTCCTTCGTTAAGGTGTACGTCCTTCATTGTTATGAGTACCTCTACCTATTGTAGGTACTACCTCCTTTTGTGCGTATTACTCGAATTATACTTATGCTTCCTTAATTGCTCTTTGTCCTTTGTGGAATTTACCCATGGTCCCACAAGGCACTTGTTGAATATCATGGTATTCACCAAAAATCAAGGTACTTGCCAAAATCGCAAGGTCCTACCCAAAATTTTGACACATCAAAGTCCTAAGTGGAAGGCAACGTACTTCTTGCACATTAAGAACTCAAGTCATCCTTAAGTACAGACCAACACATACAGATTGCCAAAAGTAGGCACCATCTTACTTCATTACTTGGAAGTACCTATCACACTATGGAATCAGGTCACATGATGGACCTATTGTACTCAACACATAAAGGAAGTCACGGATCCAATCAAGTAGTAGCACATAAACAGGGTACTTCAAAGGGCCAAAAAAAAAAAAACAAGGTCCAACACTTTTAAATTTATATGGGTAGTCATGTGCACATAGAACTACCTATTGGGCATAAGTGTAAAGAAGGTAGAAGCATAATCAAGTACTCAAGGCATTTTGAAGGTCCTAGTTAAAATGCATCACTTTTCAAAATCTTCAAGGTATACATTTTGGGGCAATTAAGGAAGAACAAGTATAATTTGGGTAGTGCCCACAAAATGAGATAATGCCTACAATGTGAGGTAGTATCTATAATAGGTAGAGGTACTTTACAACAATGATGGACCTACACCCTAGTTAAGAAAATGACTAATAAAAGGAGGAATTACTTTATATGGTAGATTTCAAGTAAGGTACTCGCCTAGAACGGTAATCAACTACCATGAAGGTACACTTTCACCTAGATATGAATAAAGGAGGTACTCGCTCAAAGGGTGCTACACCCACCAAAGAACCTAACAAGGTAAAGCTTTACATGGGAAGTACCTTATCCGGTATGGACCTTTACAAGGAAGAGTACCTTCGTGTGGGTAACATGCTAAAGACCTCTAAGATGGAATCACCAAGTAAGGCAGTCACTAAGAAAGGTAGTGGCCTACCATCAAGCCGTTATGAGGACCTTTACTAATCTAAGGAAGAAAGAGGCAGAAGTTCTTGAAAGATGAGGTTTAACCTGTATAAGTAAGTTGAAAGAATGAGGAGAGATAAAAGATAAAAAGAATAAATAAGGGGAGTACCTCTCATAGTTCGTAAGGTTCCACAATAGAAATAACGTAGAGTGCCTACCAAATTTTAGGAAAGTACAATCAATTGCATTTCAAGGAGCCATGTGGATCTTATTGGGTAGTCGCCCAATATCGTGCCTCTAGAAACTTTTCATATGCCTTTCACCTTTGAAGTTAGCAAAAGACCAATACGAGCCCGAGGGTACCCATACCAGAAAGTACCCACATTACAAAAATAAGGCAAGGTACTTCCCAAATTTCGTGAAGAAGTTCACACGGAGAAGTATCTCTCCCATTTTACGTTCAAGTATCTGCGAGTCCTCACCGAATGCCGCAAAGATAAAGGACCCAGTACACGAAACTTTCCAAGCGTACCTCAAACTCCAAAAGTGTATGGAGCTTTGAAAAAAAAAAGTGGAATTCTCCTGCGTGTTTCTCATGGGCAATCACCCAACAAAAATGGGTACCAAACACACCCATAAATCACAAGGTCCTTCACCTTCAAGTTTAGCAAGAAACTAATACTAATACAAGAGTACCTATTGGTACCAAAAAAAAAAAAAGGACATGTCATTGCTATGCGCCAGAAGGTCCTTACTAAAATGCATCTCTCCTCGAAAGTCTCCAAGGAATACATTTTAGTGGCAATTGTGGGGACCAAGGATAATTTCTATATATGCTCAAAGGCAAGTATGGACAAATGGTAAAGATACGGTAGTACTAATACATCAAGGTAGTACCTGCCATGGACATCTAAGTACCTACTCCTTAATTAAACAAAACAACAAACTACCTGTATTAGGTAGTAGCTCGGCAAGGAAGTCAACCAACATGGTAGCCCCCTGCCATTGAGGGGCTTTAGAAGTAACTACTGCCTACATACTAAAGGTACCTCTCTCGATATAAACCATTACAAATAAGGAGTATCTCCACGCAGGCATCTCGTGGAGGACCTCCACAAACTTCATATGTAACAAGGAAATAGACTCCTGCCATAATTGAACCTCTCCAATAACACAAATTGAGTTTGAATCCTCGTAGAAGTTCAATCTGATATGGATTATACTTCCCAGTGATTACAAGTTCAATGAACTTACAATCCTAAAGTCATGAGGATTAGCTCATCCTCTATATAAACACTCTCATAACACCATTCGAAGGTAAGTAATTCTAAACTCTAAGCCCACTGCTTTGAGTCATTGATCGATCTTGTTTACTAACTTGATCGTCGGAGAGCCGTTGGTCGGCACCACACTAGTGCCCTTTAATCTCCCGGAGGTCCATTCGTGTTTGCAAGGTCATTGATTTTCCAAGTCTAACCCTTTGGAGAATTCGTGTTACAACATGTAACCTTCTGTGATTTTCAAGTTTACTAACATCAATATTGTTTTGCACTCCAGGTTATAGATTGGTCAAAAAAATAATTGCTGCAAGAAAGACTTTTATCATTGTGACTTATTTGCTTGTGTTCAATCAAAATGGGAACAAGAAAACGATTTGATGAGAATAATAAGAGGGTGCAATATGGACGTGGTGCTTTGTAGTTTTCATGCAATTTATAATTTTATTATTTTGTTGTCGTTATAAATGATAAATGACATGATTTCTTTCATGTTGGTCATTTTTGGTTGCATACACCGAGATTTAATGTAATCGATTCGACATTTGTTCATAACATATATTTTTTTTTTCGATTTATTAGATTGTAATTCTTCAGAGAATTGGTTTTTTAGTATAAACCTGATGGATATTTGAGGTTTAACTTAGTCCTTTTACTATGCAGCCATGTCAGCATCCAATAATTTAATAAATTACACATTACCCTATCTCATTATTATTATCTTTATTACTGATTGTTCAAATAAAAATCCCTTAATTTATTCAATAATATTTTTTCATTTTTCCTCTTCCTAATGTCTGTTTTTGAGGATTAAATTTAGGCTTTTTAGCAAGATACCCACTTGACTTTGACTCGATTTGCATATTACCACCTAAATTAAAAGTTGAAGCAAGTTGTCTCCTAAATTAAATTTTATTTGCAAGTTACCACCTCCATCCAAATCTTCAGGGGCTTTTTGGTCCATTCATAAAAAAAATTGGATGACCAATTACAAGTGGCCACATGTACATTCATTTTTCTATTTCTATTTTTTTATTTTTACAAATTTTGAAAATGAATTAAAAATAGCTTTGGGCTCAAAAAAATACATGGAAAATTCCTATGGATTCGTCTTGACTAGTAATAATTTACTATGGAGTTAAAATACCAATTTTCCCTTCAAGAGTTTTCAGAAAATTTCAGAAGTTCAAATTTATTTTTAGAAAATTAAAATATTCTAGACTCTTTGAAAATTAATATGATAAACTCCCGAACTCCAAAAATTATAAGGTTTGCACCATTGGTCTTCTAAAAACTAACTCTATCTTTTTTGTGAACACTTGTTACCCAAAAGACCTCTCGGTCTTTAAGGAAAATAAATTCAAGAAAAATTCTTGAATTTCCATAAAGTCTCGAAAGAAGTCTCTAAATAGGATTTTGGGAATTTCCAATTTTTTTCTAAAATTCTTTTGAGACTTTAAGGAAATTCTATAACATTTATTTTATGGAGGAAAATTTATTTTAATTTTTTAGAAAAAAAAATTTAGACTTCTGAAATTTTCTGAAAGCTCTTAGAGGGAAAATTAGCAATTTGACTCTATAGTAAATTAGTACTAGTCAACAAAAATCTGTAGAAATTTTCTGTGTATTTTTCTGAATCCGGAGCTATTTTTAATTCATTTTTAAAATTTATAAAAATAGAAAAATGGATGTACATGTGGCCACTTATAATTGGTCACCCAAGTTTTTTTTCTATAAATTGACTAGAAAACCCTTGAAGCTTTAGATGGAGGTGGTAAATTGCAAACAAAATTTAATTCAGGGAGCAACTTGCTTCAATTTTTAATTTAGGTGGTAACATGCAAAGCAAGTCAAAATTCAGGTGGGTATCTTGCTAAAAAGCCTTAAATTTATTATCCAAATTTTTAGGCCTTCATTATGAAGATAATTAATCTCATTCAAAATTAAAAATAAACTTGCATTTATTTATTTTGTTTACTATCTTAATAATCTCTCTCTCNTCTCTCTCTCTCTCTCTCTCTCTCTCTCTCTCTCTCTCTCTCTCTCTCTCTCTCTCTCTCTCTCTCTCTCTCTCTTCATCTTTGTACTTTTATTAATTTAAGCATTTTTTATATATTTTCTTTAATTTAGACACTTTCTTTACTTTAGGTATTTTCATTAAGTTAGATACTTTTTTGTGTAGGTATTTTCTGTTTATACTTCCTTTTGGATATTTTATGTAAGAAGTTTATTTTAGGTACTTAATTTACTTTAGGTAACTTTTGTGGGTATATTAATGTGGGTTTCTGGATCAAAGTGCCTATCAAAACTTAGGAGGGTGTATTCAATTAGGATTTTAATGGACTTTTATAGAGTTTTTAAAAGTCATTGACTTTTGCAGAGTTCATAGATTTTTAACGACTTTTACAGACTCCATATAGATTTTCACAGACTCTATATAGACTTTCATAGACTCCATATAAATCTTTATAGACTTCATACAAACTTTGATTCCAATTATTTTGAAAAATTTATAAAACTCTTTAATGTTCTGATTCTATTAATTTTTGTTTCTATAAATTCTATTTTGATAATGGACACTATTTAATACTCAAAAACAATTTTGGGTATTGGGTATTGGCTTTCATTGTTGTAGAAAGTCTTAGAAAGCCAAACCATCAATTATTGCTTCAACTAATAGTTTGACTAACATATAGTTCTAATAAAACTTATACAATAGAACAAATTAGTAACAAATAAAAAATAATAATTTTTCCCATTCAATTACAGTTCAGAGATTATACTAACTTTATTATTATATATTATAATATATAATGTTGGGCTATAATTTTTACCACAAATATATATATATATATATATAGCAAACACCATTATTTGTACACGCAGGATTATTTCAAATAATCAATTTATATATATATATATATATGTTTATGGAGAAGCAATTAGAGGGGCAATTTTTATTTTAGCTATGATTCATTGGCTTATTAGCTCCAATATAATTGCAATACAAAACATTGTCTTGATTCTGATCACTCATGTGATTTTCCAATTTTTTTTCTTTTTCTAAGGATGTGATTTTCAAACTTTCATCAAGTATAACTATAACTCTTTTATTTCTCCGTTAATAACTTATATACATATTTATATATATACTCTTGATTGAATTGTGGGTATGAATTATGAAAGTACCAATGTTATAAAAAGTTAATGTTGATTAAGGGGTAGGCTTTGGTGCTAATGAAATATAAATACCATTTTTTGTTTTATACTTTATTAATTCTTGAAATAAAAATAAAAAATATATTTAAAATCCTTTCAAATCTGCAGGAGAAAGGCTGGAGAATTATTGACTTTGATATAACATAGTTTACACTCCAAAGTCCATGAAAGTCTATCATTTAACGAATTCTTTATGACTCAATGACTTTTTGAATACCACATAACTTTTATAGACTTTTTAAAAATCTTGATTGAATACCACCAAACTTTTTCAGACTCTTTAAAAATCTTAATTGAATAACACTAGATTTTCATAGATTTTATAAAAGTCTTGATTGATACCATCTGACATTTAAATTCCACCAAAGTCATTTAAAATCCATTGAATACACCCCCCTTAGTGGAGTTCTGCCTCAAACTTGCCAAAAAGGACTATGTCATAGTACTTACTCGGTATAGCAACAAGATTTACAACCATCACATTTTCAATACTATTAATATCAACTCTTTCTTTATGCCACAGCATATCATAACCCTCAAGATTAAAAAGATCCACCATCTTGTTTGATATTAGTCCACCCTCTAATATAGGAAACCCTAGCGCCTGCCTAGCAGGAGATGTTCAATGTTGTTTTCGTTTACTTAAACATGCATTTGAAACTAGTAGGTGTTATACATGCACACCCTATATTAATTATTTTTCTTCCTTTATTTTGTTTACTTGCTCATATTATCTTGCCCCAATTGTCTTCTCCTTTCCTGCATTTTTTAAAAGCTTCCAATCAAGAAAGGGAATTCCTCTCAGACACCCATTTATTTTCATTCAACTATCTGCAATCTATCAACAACATCTATAGAGTTTCTGGATAGAGTCTATACTTGAATCCCATGGACCGCTAGGTTTTGTAGATGGAACAATGCCATGTCCACCACAAGTTCAAGTGAATGAAAGCAGTGAATTGACTACTGAAATCTGTCAAGAACTCAATATTTAGAAGATGTGCGATAAAGCTTTGGTTACTCATCACCTGTAGTGTTAAATAGATAGAAATGGTATCAATTTTGTACATGTGCATATTAAACCAAAAGGGGTCATTGATTGGACAGTGTTCTATCATACAAATTTTGAGAACAAAAGATGGCCATTGCTCTAATTTCGAATATCTGTCTTATCATACAAACTCATAGATATCAGAAATTCCACACAAAAACTTTCCTAATTTGCAACCTTGGTATCCCTACAAAATCTCAAAAGGATGTATCCCTACAAAATCTCAAACGGATGTCAGGCTAATTCCGGTCTGTGTGTTGGTCATGTACAGACTACTCTTTAACACAAGTTAATTTCTTCCAAATTATTTCTATCTTCCTGCATGCAGGACTCACATGACACTGAATGCTGATGGATCGTCGATGAGACCCAGGATTAAAGACTCTGCGAGGCAAATTGTTGGATCTTCCTTTTTGGGTCTGAAAGCAACATCAAAGTGTTTTTAATAATGAATGAACCTTAAATTAAATTAAAAAGATTACAGAAACAATTGAGCCTCAGGAAAACAAAATATATCCCAGAAAATCCTATTGAGATAGAATAAGGCTTTTGACACTAGAAAAACAAAAAGGCAATCTGTTTATCAATAAATCCAGCTTTCGTGCAATCACCAAGGCACTCACTTTCCCACAAATATGAAATCATTCCAATATATCAAAAACGACAACATGTAAAGTGAGCAACCTATTCTTAGGCAACATGCTAAGTTAGAAATTTAAGATTTTCCTAGGCTTATACTTCCCAGGTACAGTATTAGGAAGCATTAGTTTGTTGTGGTGCACTAGAAAACGTTTCATATATAACTCACCTATTCTCAATTTTGGGTAAAGCAATGAACACATTAGGGGGAGGACATAAACCAACAGAGATTGCAAAACAAGAATAACTTTTTTCTTAGTCCAAACTCCAAATAAAAATCCAAAAAAGAAAAGCTTACCTATTAAATGTTAGCAGTAGCCAGTGGAAAATCCTTCCGAGGAGGGCGGGATGGCTTGTTAACATAAGAAGAATTCCATTCCCCTCCATCCAAAGCATAGTAGTCCATGGGATAATCCCCAACCAGGTCTTGGTCGGGTCCATTACCACTAGCACAACCGCAACAACCCGAATCACTCTTCTTACTCTTCTCCCACCACGCAGGAATGAAACCAAGAGCAATGTCAGCCTCAAAAGCATTCAAAAGGGGCTTTTTAAAGGCATCGCCCCAATCAATGGACAAGCGAGGACAAGCAATCTGAATCCATGCATCCACAGAGTCATCAAACAAAGAAATTCTTGCAGGAGTAATCTCTGACATCAAAACCACAGTATAAGCAAAGCCCTTGTCCCTCATCTTCCTCTCCAATCTTTGTAAAATCCTGGGATTCCCTTGCCTTCCTAAGGTCCCCAACACAATGCCCCAATTAGAGGACTCCTTGGCCTTCAAAATCGCGCTCTTCCTCGACTCTCTCATTCCCTTGTGATCATATTCCTCCAAAAACAGCTTCCCCATATACGGATCGTATCGAAAGGCCTTAACCCCTGGATTTGCTATCATAAATGCTTCAAGATGAAACCGCCCATCAGCCACAAACACCACTACACTCTCCTCCTCTTCATCCTTGTGAGTGTGGGATATTTTCGGAGCTGTACAACCCAAAACCTCACCGGCTGATAACGGTTTCGATTGTGGGATGAGAACCTTGAAACTGCGGTTTTCTAGCTCAGGTTTGGCCGCACGAATTGCAGAAGCAAATTGAATGGTCCCGGCAAGGACAAGGGTTTTAGAGGCAGGGTTCTCAATACTGAGATGGATGGTTTGGATCAATCGGCCCACATCGATGGAGATTTCAACAAAGACATAGAGACAAGGGACAGTGGTGACGTGTAGGGGAACAAGGCAGCTGTGGCCAAAGTGGATGAGAAGGTCAGCGTGGAGAGCTTTGGCGGCCAGGTCGTCAACGCAGCATGCACCGTAGGTTGCGTCACCCAAGACGAAGCACTGGGAGGCACCTCCAAAGGTGGAGAGGATGTCGGAGAGAACCAATGAGTACATGAGGAGGCCCTCCGGCAGTTGGAGAGCCACACGCATTGCATGAGTAGAGCGTACACGCCAGACGCACTTGTGGACTTCAAAGTTGTAGTTGGAGGGTAGAAGGGCTATGGCGGCATTGAGAGTTGGGTCATGAAGGATTGAGTCCGGGATTTGGCTCCTCACGAACCGCTTTGGTGGTTGCGGCCTCCTCTTCCGTTCAGAATCATGGAGAAGTGACAAATTAGGTTTTTGCACCTCCTCCATGATTTCCAATTGCATATGGGCAGTAATTAGAACTAAACACCTGCACAAAGCCAAACCTTTAAGCCCCAAATAAATTTGTAAGGGAAAAACAAAAAATATATAAAAAATGCAACATTAAATATAATGATTCTCTCTTCATTTAATGGATGATTTGTTAATTTCTTAAGTTTTCACAATTTTCTCTTCAATTAAATTTCGGACGACCAATAGTTATTTACTAGCAAAGGTGCCCGCACGTTGCTGCAGTGTCTTAAAAATATGTAAAATGTCATGAGAAGTTAAATTTGTTTACAAAATTGGAAGAGAATAAGAGATATGTTGTACATATATGACAATGTAAGTATGTCTGTTAACAATTACATTAGCATTTTGTGCCATATTTATTACAAAATATGAACGGATGACATTTTGTAGATAGTTCTACATCCTTGAATAACAATTTGTACCTGAAGGGAGTAGTTAAAGTAAAATATAAGTGAATAGAAAACCAAGTAAAACAATTGAAGTACAAATATTTTGGCTGAGAGATTATGTGGTAAGTAGTTGAAACAACTTACATAGGAATAGAAGCTAGCTGATTGTTTATTTTGAATTGTATATAAAAAGCAGGAACCATATAAATGCAATTTCGAAATCTGTTGCTGACAATGAGTATACGATAAAATGAATAAGAAGAAAAAAAGTGATCAAACACAAATATACTAAAGTGAATTGAGAGTGAAAATTTGATCTTGGCTTTTTTGGTGGTTGCTTAACTTTTTAATGCTTTGAGTAGAAGATTGTCTAAATCTGACACACCCTATTCTGAAGCCTTAAGACCATGAGTTGTCCTGGTCTTTTTTCTGGTTGCAATAGCATTTAGAGATATGTAAAGTAGGGAGAAAAAAAAATAAAGGATTAGTAATTGTTAGAATTTTAATACAAATGAGATAAAGTGAAAAATAATAATAAGTTTTTGCAAGGCAGTCATATGTATCGCTTTGTATTTGATGGTTAGGTCAAAGTTTGTTAAGTCATTCTTATGATCCTGTCAAGGTAATAAGAATTTGAGATTGTTAATGTGAGGCCAGTTGAAGTAGTCAAAGGAGAAAGTAATTGAAGAAAAAGTTGCATTCATGTACATAATAACTTAACAAATTGATGATTTTTCTAATTTGTTTTCACCCTTGGAGCTACCCCATGGCCTCAAAGCAAATTTAACAATTCTTTATAGATGCTCTGTTCATAATACTATTAATAGTTGTTCTCCACCAACTCTATTCATATTTCAAAGATAGATATCTTAGCTAGTATGCCAAAGCTAAATCTAACACCCACCTTTTTTTGTTATTTTTATTTGGAAGTTAAAATGCTATAAAGATTGGTATTCCATGCTAATTATGATATTTATACACAAAGTACATTTGTTCACGAGTCAATAGCAAGTTTGCATAGCAGCAGAATTTAACTCATCTATAAGAATGAACTTAACCACAAAGTTTGACAACAAAGCAATTATAGATGTGAATTACGGATCACACATTAAAGAGAATTTTAATAAATTGGTATACTGTTATTGTGTAACCTATATAAACAACACATACCAAATAAGCACAATTTTAAAAATCTCTTATTAAGAAAGATAAAAAAACTCAGAATCACCAAAAATCATACCCATGTTCTAAACCTTAATGAAAATGAAAAATCTGGAAAAAAAAAGAAAAAAAAAGTGTTATAAAACATAAACCATAGTAAATTCATTTGACATGAAAGAATTTGTAGTAGATTTTGGGGTGGAGTAAACCTGATATTGGACTTCTTTGTGGTTGTTTTACTTTTTAAAGCCACCAGTGGAAGATTGTCCAAATCTGAAGCAGCTTGCTCTGGAGCTTTTGGAGTAGCAGCTGTCTGAGTCTTATCTTCAGTTGCAATATCACTTAGAAACATGCAAAGTAGATGAAAAAAGAAAGGATTAGTGAATGTTAGAGCATTTATACGAATGTTAGGCAAAGTGAATAGTATTAAAACGAAGAGTAGGCTATTGATAAATTCTGACCTTTTGAATTTCTTCCTTGTTTGAATTAGAGAAGTGAAGAGAGCTCTCTTGACTGTAAGCAATCTCCTTTGAAACCAAGGTGGGTTATTTTTGCAAACTGCTGGATGAGATGAGAATGGTGTAACTGGAGCAATTTTCTTCAAAGTTAATCCAAAAACTAAAATTTGAATCATCAAGAAATAGAGAGGAAATTAGAAACTATTCACGTAAAAGCAACAAAATTAACATAATTAAATTCATATCCATCAGGTGGAGGGAAACAAAAATAAAAAATGATCACACCCAAATTCATAAAGCCACCACAAACAACAAACTCGCAGGCTGCCTTGCAGCTCAATATACACAAAGGAAAATACGACACCAACCAAATGAAAAACAATTATTTTTCCAGTTATGTGATAATGTATGCACACTGCATCACTGTATAAAATTAAAAGAAAATAGCCTAGTAGAACCCAATGTGAGAATAAAAGGCTGAGAGCAAAAAGGTAGACTATAAATACAATTTTCGTAAGCAATTAAGATACATATAATAACTAAATAGTAAACCAGGTGACTATTGGTTGATAAGAGCTATTGGTTCTAGCAAATTAAACATACTTCCCTTAGTTAGCCAGACTATATATACAATTATGTATTGTAATCTAATTAAGAGCAGTACATCCTTATGGGCCTAAATACCAGGAGAAGATTGGGTAGTACATGTATGTAAAAGTTGCCTTTAACTTTTTGTGGGATGTGAATGCATGAAAACCAAAGTATCAAAGTATCACAAAGGAAAACCAAGTTTATAAAAATAGCTTCGAGATTTATCAACCCTATAAATCTATTAGAGAGACCACCATCTTTGCCAACAGAAAGCAACAAAATTAACACAATTAAATCCATATCCATTAGGTGGAGGAAAATAAAGGTAAAAAATGATAACACCTAAATTGATAAAGCCACCATAAAAACAAACTCAGAGGCTGTCTTGCAGCTCAATACACACAAATATTATAAACACTCTAAAAATTGACATTGGAAACTGTGGCCAAAGAAATTTCTGAGTGTGGAAGTCTTTTCAACAAAAAGATGTATGTAGTCCTACCTTCTTAATGAGGCCAGATACTCTTCTTTTGTCACCTTTTGCTTGATCTCAATTTCTTTCTCATAGTCAGATATCTGTAAACAGCAACATCAATGTCAGATCAGACTTTTTCATGCTAAACTTCTCATTCATTTTGGAAGATAAAGATGTGTTACATGGTTTGCAATATACTTGAGTTTTAATTAGGATATCTCTAATCAATGAATTAACATACTTTTATTGTCTAAAAAAAATATGAACATATATATGAATGTTTGCTGGGGAAGTCTACAGAGTAGCTTTGAGACTACTTTATGTTTTTTCCATTCTCTCATTCGGTGCATGAAAACAAACTGACTCAATGGACAGTGACTGGAAGTCTAAAACTTATAGTTACAACCCAGAAAATAAAAACCAGTCAGAGCAAATTGCAAATTGAAATGAATAAAAACGAATTTAAAAGAGAGAAGGCATAGAGATTTAAGAGTTCAATAAGGATCAATTTGAATTTAAAAATAAACTTCCCACATTTTGTGAATCGGAATGAATGTATTTTGAACTACTCAAAATCGGCAAATCAAACCTTAGGGGAAAAATGCCCATACCTAGAAGTGAATAACCCACCAAAAACATTGATGATCGGAGCTGGGGGTGGCTGGAATCGGCCATCGAAAGTGGCGGCAGTTTGGAGTTTCTGGGCTGTTTTCTGCGCAGGGGGAGCTGGGTTGGCGGTAGGAAGTCAGGGAGAAGGTGGCCGGCGCCTGGGGTTCACGCTGATGGGCTGGGTCGGTCGGGAAGTGGCCGGAGAAGGGTTGTGTCGCGAGCGTGCAGAGAAAAAAGAGAGAGCTTGGGCGACAGAGAGACTGAAAGAGATGAGGAGAGAGCGTGAAAAAAAGAATAAAAACTCAGCCATCAAATGACCATAGAGACCAAACCCAAACCCTGAACTCCAAGACAGCCACCAGATCAAAAAGTTTTTAAAGTGTGAGAATTAGAAGGAAAACAAAAGGATGGCAGGAGGTGTAAAAAACCACAACCAATAAGGGCCAAAAAAAAAATTACTGGAAAGACTAAAATAGACAGAACAAATATTAAAATGACAACACAAACAAACATGAAAAAAAATAAGAGAGGACAAAATAGAAATCTCTAGCTACAGTCTGTGAACAATAACCAGGCTCTAGCCTTTTAGTATATATAGAATTAGGGGTCACCAAAAAGCCCAAGGCCCGAAGCCCACCAGAAGCCCGCCTGACCCATTGGGCCCGAAGCCCGATTATGCCCGAAATTTGGGCCGGCCCGAAAGTCTCTTGGGCGGGCTTTGGGCCATCCCCTTGAAGCCCAAGGCCCGCCCGAAGCCCCAAAAATGGCCCGAATTAGGCCCGAATTTTAATTCCTATAACAATTTATATAATTATATAACAAAATATATTGTTATATATAATTATATATAACTTATAGTCTTATAATTATAATTTACATACATATAAATTATAACATACTTACATATCAATGCATAATTTATAATTTATATGTATTATGTAATCTACTAACCAAATAATCAATTGCTTAATTGAAAATTTGAAACTCAATTGTTCAATTGAACATTGAAACTCCAATTAGATCTATTGAAACTCCAATCACACCTAAATTAGTCAATCTCCCAATTGCCCAAACCTCAATTTCTCAAACCTCAATTTTCCAATTATTAAGAGTTTAGGCCCTTTCCTAAACATTATACACTAAAACTATTATTTAATAAGTATAAAATATAAAACCAAAATTTATGAGGCCTAATGTGTATGAACTTGTTAATTTTAGGCTAAATTAAATATCTAAATTTTTTTAAAGTTGTGTTTAATATTCAAGTAATAAATACAAAAAAGAAGCTAAAAATGCCTAAAAGCCCGTTTGGGCCTAACCCGACCCGGCCCAAAAGCCCGCAAGACCCAAGCCCGATGGACGGGCCTTGGGCTTGTGTATTTAAACCCAAGCCCGACCCAAGCCCGGCCCGGCCCGGCCCGAAAATCTTATTACGGGCCTTGGGCTTGTGTATTTAAACCCAAGCCCAACCCAAGCCTGGCCCGGCCCGGCCCGAAAATCTTATTGGGCTCTTCTTATCCAAGCCCGAGCCCGCCCCGAGCCCGAAAAATTAGTGCCGGGCCCTATATAGAATTTTAAAACACTCTTACCACTAATTTTGTAGAAAATTAAGCTAAGATATATTTGGTAACTGAGAAAAAAAAAATTGCAAGATCTCTCACACTTAATTTCTTTTCATTTTGAATTCTGTAGAATAGTTTAACAGAGCAAAGGAGGTGGTGAAACCATCTACCCAAAAACTCTATCATTCTGTGCCTTTATTTGATTTTCAAAAAGAAATTAAAGAAAAAGATGGAAAAAAATTTATTTTGACGATTGAGATTGTCAACGTATAGGTAGGTGGCAACAAAGTAAAGAGTATAGGAAATTTACCTTGATGTACGATTGAGGTTGTTGAACTAAGAAGAAGACGTGAGAATCAGGGTGCTTTGGGCTGGATTGATTTGTCGTGCTATTTTGTACAGAGCTTTTGAGGTGTTTTATTTAATCAGGTGTGTAGTGTGTTAAACTATGGCACTGTATAATGTTATCAGGTGACAAATAATATAGAGTGACAAAAGAGAGAGCTTGGGCGAGAGAGACTTAAAGAGATGAGTAGAGAGAGAGCGTGAAAAAATGAATAAAAACTCAGCCATCAAATGACCATAGAGACCAAACCCAAACCCTAAACTCCAAGACAGCCACCAGATCAAAAAATTTTTTAAGTGTGAGAATTAGAAGGAAAACAAAAGGATGGCAGGAGGTGTAAAAAACCACAACCAATAAGGGCAAAAGAAAAATTGCAGAAAAGACTAAAATAGACAGAAAAAATATTAAAATGACAACACAAACTAACATGAAAAAAAAATAAGAGAGGACAAAATAGAAATCTCTAGCTACAGTATATGAACAGTAACCGGGCTCTAGCTTTTTAGTATATATAGAATTTTAAAACACTCTTACCACTAATTTTGTAGAAAATTAAGCTAAGATCTATTTGGTAACTGAGAAAAAAAAAAAAGGAAAATTGCAAGATCTCTCACACTTAATTTCTTTCCATTTTGAATTCTGTAGAATGGTTTAATAGAGCAAAGGAGGTGGTGAAACCATTTACCCAAAAACTCTATCATTCTGTGCCTTTATTTGGTTTTTCAAAGAGAAATTAAAGAAAAAGATGGAAAAAAATTTATTTTGACGATTGAGATTGCCAACGTATAGGTAGGTGGCAACAGAGTGAAGAGTATAAGAAATTTACCTTGATGTACGATTGAGGTTGTTGAACTAAGAAGAAGACGTGAGAATCAGGGTGCTTTGGGCTGGATTGATTTGTCGTGTTATTTTATACAGAGCTTTTGAGGTGTTTTATTTAATCAGGTGTGTAGTGTATTAAACTATGGCACTGTATAATGTTATTAGATGACTAAATAATATAGAGTGATACCAAATATAAAATTTTGATTATTTTGTCCAATCCGAAGCATTATCTGGCGTGCCAAACATGACCTTAAGCAACAACATCCACTCAAAAACAATCTGCATACTTAGATATACCGAAAAAGATTAAAAAGAATAATAAGGACAGTGCTTAATCCAAAAAAAAATGCAAAAAGGCAAAAGGCATATGGCCAAACATATAGAATAAATTTCCCTTTTTTTTCCTAACACTACCATATAGATATAACAAAGCAAATTTCCAAATGAAATATTAGTTAATTTTGTATCCCTTTGCTGTGATGTCGTCACAAACCAAACAAATGGGCATGCTCAAAACCTCCCAGTCAACAAAGCCATAACACAAAATCGATATTAACCCAAAACCCTCACAATCCCACCATTTAACCTATCATACAGAGATGCATACAGAAAGACATATACGTACACATATAGCACAGCTAAACATAGAGAGAGTCTAAGAGCATGTTAAAATGCTAACTAAGGATGGCAACAAGACGGGAATGGAATCCCTGACTTTTCAATTAAACCATATTTTTCATCTGTAATTGAAACCTAAATACCCAATTGATAGTATATTAACACAATTACCCAATTCCATTAAACATTTCAATCCCAAAGAAGGAAAAAAACCTCAAATTGTAAAATGTAGTACTAATACAAGAGCTTGATATAAGGGAACAATTGGCTGGAGAGATGCAATACAGACGAATAAAGGTGCAAAAAGATACTTTTGAGTGGTTGAAGAACCTATATTCCAACCTCTTAACTAGTTAACTGCTTTTTATTTAGTAGAGTCCAACAAATAAGAAGATAACTTAAACTACTATACATGGAGGCTACTTAAAATATACCTGCTTCTGTTGGTACCAAGGTCTCCATGCCTTGATTACTTATGCACAGATGCTTTGGTTATTGAGTTGCAGACCATAACCCATTTTCAAAACAATTATTTTATTGAACTGCCACGTAGTCCTTGATTTATAATCTATCTCATTGAACTATATACAAGAAATAAAATAGATGGGCATAGATTGTAGGGTTGGTTTTGTTAAGCACACGATGGAACTATTAAAAGACATTTTAAACATATTGGTTGTTCCTTTAGTAGCTACTTAAATATGTAAATCCACTTAAACTTAGATAATCAAGATAGATACACTCCAACTAGTAACAAAGTAGCTACTTAGACATGTAGCAAAGTAAAGAAATAATTTAAACTTCTTTCACTCTATTTACCCATTTCTTAGCAGCATATATTTCTATATTTTGAAAATTTAACCATTTGAGAAAATAACTATAAGTATACATTACCTTATTACTAAAACAAAGAGTAATTCTATTAAATATACCCAATTAATGTGAAATACACTTTTTTAACCTCTCACTCCTCTTTTTAATCTTTTTTAACTCTTTGCCCTAATTGGGACAAAAATGCCCAATGGTTTATGACTGTATATCATCTTCTTCTCTCTAGTTTAATAGCATGCCTTCTCTTTTTCTTATTCTCCTCTGTCAATAGTTTATGGTTGTTGGGTAAGTTGAGTTGTGGAAGAGTCTTAAGACTCTTATGGTTATCCTAGAAAGAGTTCAAGAAGTCCAAAAAAATTGATGACTCTAATGTCGAATTTCATGGCGCTAAGAAGAAGATTACTAACTATGACGTCTTTCCTCCAAGAACTCCAGCGTCGACGCCCGTTGCCTCAAGTTGTGTTTATTTCTTTCTCTTTTTCTCGATTTGTTTTCTGGGTTTTATTTTCATTTCCTTAATTATCCTTTATCTTTTATTGTATTAGTATAATTTTAGGTTTTGGGTTTTGGGAATTGATTAAGGTTGATTTTGATAAATTTGGGTTTTCAATGTTATCTGATCATAACAATGAGAACCCAAATTAAAAGAAAAACTATTATTTCTATTTCAGGTTTTTAGGTGACACTTGCACAGCTTTTGAAAATTTCCAACAAACTCAACAACAATAGCTTGAGCTCAATCTTCCCCTGTGATCAATTTGCTCTTAGCAACATCAATTCTATATGATGTTGGTAAAGGGATCTCTAGCCTTGTTTATAAGGTAATTAAGTTTCTATTATAAGCAACCAAGTAGTAAACAAATTTAGATCTTTGTTGAAGTTGTGAAAAAATTATTTCATATGATCAAAATGGATCATTTCATATCCAATAGAAATTAGGAAGAGGTGGAACCTGTCAAAATAGATCATTTATACACAAAACATAGTAAATGTATATATGAGAATAGAAAGTCATATGAAGTGTGAGAGAAGGATACTTTCTCTAAGATCCTTCTCAACCACTGCAAACCTTTGAAGAGATGCGCCAAGTTGGTTTGGGCAGCAATAGTGTTTCTTGCCATACTAATGGTGTTGTTGGTTGTGTTGTGGACAACACAAATCAATCATGAGTAGAATTATTATTTTGGAAATGGTTATGTAAGCCACATTCTACAAAATCAAATATGTTTTAGTTAGGTACAGAAGCAAAGCTTAGCTTGGTTTAGAAATTAGGGGTGTGTTCAATATAGATTTCATTGGATTTTGAAAGATTTCATTGGATTTTGAAAGAATTCATTTTGAGTTCAAAGTGTAATATTAGGATTAATATAAAACTAAATAGCGTAGGCAGAGTTTCAGAAATTTTTTAGGGTTTTGCAAATTGATTAAGGTGGTTTTGGTCAACTTGGGTTCTCATTGTTATCTGATTATAATGAGTTTTTTGGGCTGTTGAACTCTCTATTTTGGGAACAATTGTCTATAGTTTCTTGTGCTTGTTAAGTTATTTGAAGAAATTGAAGGTTGTGTATCACATATTCCATTTTGAGTAAGTATATCAGTGTGTTCTGTAACTTTGTTTAAATTAAAAATGTTACTTGCCTATTATCACTTTAGGAAACAAGATTTATTGTTGTTTAATGAGATTTTCTCATGTGAGAATGACTGCAATTTTTTACTTTTGTAGACGCTGACACAGTGTTGACATAGTGCAGACATGGGGTCGACACAGATGACTTGCAATACCAAGTTATAATGTGCAGCAGCAAGTTTTAGAATTTTGTGTCGACACACTATCTACTTCATGTCGGCACTATGTCAGCATCTGCAAAATTTAAAAAATGGCAATCATTCTCTCTAAAGAAGGACTGATTGTTTAATTATCTATCTCTAGTTGTTAATTTGCCTTTCAATTAATATTAATTATTATTATTTTTTGGTTAAAAGGCAGGGACAAGGTTGAGGTGAAAGTCGTTAATGATGGACAAGGAGTGTAATTTCGGTAATTTCGGCGAAATTTCGCCGAAATTATCGTTTTTTAAGGGGTCCGATACGAAATCATGAACTTACCCAGTTTTCGGCAAAATTTCGATAATTTCGCCGAAATTTCGACGAAATTTACAATTAATTAACAGTTAAAACCGGTAAAATATCGCGATAAGGGACGAAATTTCGATAATTTCATCAACAAACCCAGCTGCCCAGTTTCATTTCGTGCAAAATTTTCTCTCTCTCACCTCCAGATCTCTCACCTTGCGACGCCGACAACTTGCCCAGCCACCACGAACGTCCATCCTTGGCCAGAAACACCCGAAACCACTGGAGGAGCTATCGATTCTTGCAAAGAAACACGCGCACAGTGAGTCAACTCGTTACTCACCTCACCATCACCACCACCAGCCGCCTAAAGCAAAACCCGATCCCTACCACCTCCGGCCACCAATCTTCGAAATTTTTGGTGAGTTTTCCTCCTCTAATCATGGGCTTCCATTCCCCTAAACTTTTGTTTGGAAATTTGTTAGTTTGTGTTATGGATTCATAGTTCAAAATTGAGGAGGATTTCACAATAATTTCGAATTTTTATATTTTATTAAGTGAAAATATTGTATAAATAATAAATCATTGATCATTCATGAATCATACAATGGAAATTGTATATTTTGTATATTTGATTATTTGTATAAATTATATTATTGAATTTATTGTAATTTGTATACTTTGTATGGTTTGTAATTTGTATTATTAATATTATTAATTAATATGAAAATTGTTTATGGAAATTGTATTTGTGAATTGTTTGTAAATTTGTATATGCAAATGAAATAATGGAAATTGTGCCATTGTATGATTTGTATCAATATTATATCAATTGATCATTTATGTTTTTAATACTAGNTCTTTTAATTTTATTGATGAGAAATTGAGAATATTATGAAAATTGTATTTGTATCTTGTATTTGTATATGGAATTAGAAATGAAATAAAGTACTAATAAATAATATAATTGGAATTTGGAATTTGGAACTTATATACTTTGTAATTTTATTAATATTTAATACTATTATTCTATTAATATGGAAATTGTCATTTGTATATGGAATATGGATTATGGAAATGGTATAAATTATAATGGAGATTGTATTTGTATATGATGAAATAATGGAAATTGTATTAATATTAAATTATATGGGTTTTTTAACTTAATTATCATGGTTTTATTCTATGGAGAGAGTGAGACTATCAACTTGAGTTTGACTGTTTG
>QANT01004613.1:0-33560 GCA_003254885.1 Purshia tridentata | reverse complement strand
TCGGTATTCTTGATTTATATATATTGTGTTTGCAATCCTAATTTTGTTCCATAACCAACATTTAAGACAATTATTTAATATGGAACAAGTGGGAAATGGCATCAAATCCTCTCAAACTGAGAAACCTGAGAAGTTTAGAGGCATTGACTTCAAATGTTGGCAACAGAAAATGCTTTTCTATTTGACAACGTTGAACTTGGCAAAAGTGGCCAAGCAAGAGAAGCCTACTTTTACTAAGGATCCAATTCCTGCAGAAACATTGAGTGCAATAGATACATGGACTCATAGTGAGTTTCTCTAAAGAAATTACATTCTAAATGGGCTAGATGGTACACTATATGATGTTTACTCATCATTTAGTACTGCCAAAGAATTGTGGGAGTCACTGGAAAAGAAGTATCTTTCTCAAAAAGCTAGTTCTAATAAATTTGTCATTGGCAAATTTATGAACTACAAAATGGTAGACTCCAAGCCCGTTGTGAATCAAGTAGAAGAACTCCAAATCATCATGCATGAGTTGTATGTTGACGGGATGGATCTCTGTGAAAAATACCAAGTTGGTTTAATTATTGAAAAATTGCCACCTTCTTAGAAAGATTTCAAGATCTATCTTAGGCATCTAACTGAAGAGATGTCGCTAGAGGATTTGATTCTCAAGCTTCATGTTAAAGAGGAAAACTGAAAAAATAAGAAGAATGATACTTCTCCTTATGAAGCCAAGGCTAATGTAGTCGAGGAAGGAACTTTCAAGCCAAAGCCTAAAAATCAGAAATTCAAAGGCAAGAAGAATGACAAGACATTAGGGCTAGCGCCAAAAGGAAAGAACTTCAAAATCAAAGGAAGTTATTGGGTGTGCAGAAAAGCTGGACATAGGGCACTAGATTGCTAACACTGAAAGGATCAAAGCCAATCTACCAAGAACACTCAAGCAAATGTTTTTGAAGTTAACTTAGTTGTAGTTGTCTCTGAAATCAATATGGTTAATGACTATAATGATTGGTGGATAGATACCAGTGCTACAAGGCACATATGTGGAGAGAAAAATTTGTTCTCCACATATCAACCTATCAATGGTGGAGATAAGTTGTTCATGGGAAATGCCTCTACATCAACCATTGAAGGAATCGGAAAAGTGGTTCTCAAGTTCACTTCCGGAAAGGAACTCACTCTCCTTACTGTCCTTCATGTTCCTGATATTAGGAAAAACTTAGTTTCCGGTGCTTTGTTAAGTAACAAAGGTTTTAAATTAATTTTTGAATCTGATAAGTTTGTATTCACCAAGGGTGGGATGTTCGTAGGAAAGGGCTACTTGGCTGAATGGCTCTTTAACTCAATGTACTTTCACATGTGATCAATAAGAATATACACAATGCTTCTGTTTACTTGATTGACTCTCCTATTTTTTGGCAGGCTATATTAGGACATGTTAATTTTCACTCATTACATAGGATGGTTAACTTAGGATTATTACCTAAATGTGATTTGAATGATAAAATGCATAAGTGTGAAGTATATACTGAATCTAAATTTGCAACAAAATCTTTTAGTACTATTCCGGAAAAATCAAATGAAGTGTTGGGATTAATACATAGTGATTTATGTGATTTCAAATCCACTCCAAGTAAAGGAGGAAAAAACTACTATGTAACCTTCATTAATGATCGCAGTAAATTTTGCTATGTATATTTATTACATAGCAAAGATGAAGCTTTAGATATGTTTAAGACATATAAGGTTGAAGTTGAGAATCAACTCGAAAAGAAAATCAAAATTCTAAATTTAGATAGAGGAGGGGAATACGAATCCCATGCCTTTTCAGAATTTTGTTCTCAACATGGAATAGTGCATCAAACGACTACACCATATACTCCACAACAAAATGGAGTTGCAGAGCATAAGAATAGAACACTCAAGAACATGATTAATTCATTGTTAATAAGTTCAGGGGCTCCACACAACTTGTGGGGTAAAGCCCTACTTACTGCGAATTTTATTTTGAATAAAATCCCACATAAGAAGACAAACATATCTCCTTATGAAATATGGAAAGGAAGATTGCCAACCTATAAGACACTCAAAGTGTGGGGTTGCTTAGCCAAAGTCCAAATTCCTATTCCAAGAGAACTAAACTTGGACCAAAGACAATTGATTGTGTTTACATAGGTGATGCACATAACAGTGCTGCGTTTCGGTATTTGGTATTTAAATATGAAAATAAAGAAATACATAAAAACACAATAATTGAATCTGCAAACACAAAATTCTTTGAACGCATTTTTCCATATAAATAAGAAAAGAATGTCAGTACAAAGAGAGTGCATGATGTTAATGATGTTGGTCATATAATACCTACTGGTACTCAAGTTTTGGACATTGAACCAAGAAGAAGCAAACGGGCAAGAACTCAAAAGGATTTTGGACCCGATTTTATAATCTATCTCACAGAAGGAGAATCTCAAACTTATAAGGAGGCTATATTATATCTTGAGGCTGCTTCTTGGAAGGAAGCAATACAAAGTGAAATGGATTCCATTTTACAAAACAATACTTGAGAATTGGTGTACTTACCTCCGGGTAATAAACCAATTGGACATAGATGGATATTCAAAAAGAGATTGAAGTCGGATGGTACCATTGAGAAATACAAAGCTTGTTTAGGAGCAAAGGGATACCATCAGAAAGAAGGCCAAGATTTCTTTGACACTTATTCACTAGTTTCAAGGATTACATCTGTAAGGATGTTGATCGCAATTGCAACTGTTTACAATTTGCAGATACACTAAATGGATGTAAAGACTGCATTTTTGAATGGTGAATTAGATGAAGAAATATACATGAAACAACCTGAAGGTTTCATTATGAAAGGTCAAGAAAAGAAGGTTTGTAAACTTGTTAAGTCACTTTATGGACTTAAAAAAGCACCTAAAAAATGGCATGAAAAGTTTGATCATACAATGATAACTCATGGATTCAAGATTAATGAATGTGACAAATGTGTTTGTTTCAAATCTATCAAAGAATCATGCGTTATGGTATGCCTGTATGTCGATGACATGATCATTTTAGGAACAAACAAAGATGTTATAAACTCCACTAAAAAGATGTTAAAATCCAGTTTTGACATGAAGGATTTAGGAATCACATATGTCATTCTAGGGATTCGGATTCTAAGACGACAAGATGGTTATATACTTAACCAATCTCATTATGTGGAGAAAATACTTAGAAAGTTTGGGCATTATGATCGCAAACCCGGGGTTACACCTTTTGATGCAAATTGCAAACTTAAGAAGAATAATGGTGAAACTATTTCTCAATAAAAGTATTCCCAAGTGATTGGAAGTTTACAATACATTGTCAATTGTACTAGGCCAGATATTGCTTATTCTATTGGTAGATTAAGTTGATATACTAGTAATCCTGGACATGATCATTGGGAAGCATTAATAAGAGTTTTGAGATATATGAAACATACCATAAATTATAATATTATATTACAGCAAGTATCCTGCGATTCTAGAAGAATATAGTGATGCAAATTGGATTTTAGATAATTCTGAAACAATGGAATCAGAATTCATAGCCTTAGACATGTCTGGAGAAGAAGTAGAATGGCTTCGAAATTTTCTGAAAGACATCCCATTATGGCCTAAGCCTTTGACAGCGCTTTGCATTCATTGTGATTGTATGGCTGCACAAGCAAGAGCCAAGAATAATATATACAATGGCAAATCAAGGCACATAAGGAGAAGACACAATACAATTAAATAATTGCTTTCTAATGGAATTATTTCCATAGACTATGTCAAATCAAAAGATAATATTGTGGATCCTTTGACTAAAGGTCTACCAAAAGAGCAAGTGATCCACTTATCGAGGGGAATGGGTTTAAGGCCAATAGAATGAGTTATTATTGATGGAAACCTAACCTAGTTGATTGGAGATCCCATGGTCTAGGTTCAATAGGCAAACTAGTTGAAAATAACTCAAAGAAAGTTAGTAAACAAATCTCATTCCTATAATATAAATAAATATGCTACTTGGAAGTTGTTATAGTGATATAATTAAGCAAATATGCTAAGATATAAAAAGCTTAGTAATATCAATGTGAGAGTGATGTGGGTTGCGTCCATGAAAATTATAAGGCTAAATTCTCTAAAGCTCTCATGAAATTGGATAATTATTCAGGACCAAAATGAACATAATCGTATGAACTTAAGTGTGTTCCAATGAGATATGTGTATTACTTATTGTCTCGGTTTACTATATAAAGTGAACAGTTCAAGGTTTTTATCCACTGCGTCACTATGTAAATCCGATAGGTATATACTAAAGAAGGTTCAAGTCCAAAAGACACCTCTCTTGATGCTTATTAAATCAAATTCTCTCAAGTAGTTGTATGTCACTACATGTGTCAAAATTTCTATTTAAATGTGGGGTATTGTTAGAATATGTTTGAATAGAAATCTTAAAAGTTGTATCTTTTCAATTTTTGTGAAAAGGTGTGACTTCTCACTTGAAATTTGGGTTGCGACTTCTCATTAATTATGAAGTGTTGCAATTAGTTTTATTGAGATAAGCTTTCAATATCTAAAAGTTGCAATTTCTCATCAAGAAAGGTTACAACTTTTCCTTTCATTATCTATGGGTTGCAACTTCTCATAGAAAAAGGTTATAACTTTTCCTTGTGAAGAACCACATGTGAAGAATTGCAACTTCTCATTGTGAAAGGTTGCAATCTTCCAATCCCTATAAATAAACATCTTCACATGGCATTTAGAATGAGAATCAAGTTGAGTATTGTTAGTTCTTCAAGGAGATTAGAGTTGTCAAATACTTGAGAGAATAAACACACAAGTTCGCTAGAATTCAAAGTTTGAGTGCTCTACTTTGAATTAGATAGTTGTATCCGAGGGACGGACACCCATCTAAAACTACAAGCACAAGAATAGGGGTGAAATATCTGTCTTAAGACATTGCTAAGGCAAGCCTCTATCTACTTTCTTTTATATTATTCTGTAATAGATTGAGTTAAAGTTTATATTCTTGTAATTGTATTTAAATTGTTATATTTGTGAATTTATACATTGAGTGATATTATTGAAAAATTTTTGGTATTTTTTATATTTATATATTGTGTTTGCAATCCTAACTTTGTTCCATAACCAACAGCTTGGACTTCTGACTTGGAGTGATCTCGACTATTGGACTCTTTTGAGTAAGGGCATGTGACTTCTCCTCCTCGAAGGCAAGGAGCCTGCAAAAAACTCTCAAATGCCTAAGATAGCATAAGGGAATTCTCACAAGTTTATCAAAAATGAATTTCACGTACCTTTCCTTTTTCTTACCATGTAGTATTTATAATGGTTTTTTCAATTAAACCCCATGATTTTGCTCTATGTTTCTTGCCTTGAGATATATGAGTGAAGTTGGAGGAAATCATGGGATTTCCTTTGACTAAGGTTGCTCTCAAAACAGTAGAAACGTGTGAATTTTCTTTGAATAATGCTTATATTTATAATTAAATATTAATATAGATATTGTTAATGATAATTCTTCTATTAATTAATGTTATTTAAAACTTTAACCTAATTTGAATGCAATCATACAAATTACACATCACCTTATTCAATTAGCGAATAGAAACTTGCCACATGTCAGTGGTGAATTTTGTCCCATCACTTTTTTTATTTAGCAAATAGAAATCTGCCACGTGTAAATGGTGATTTTTTGCTCCAACATAAGCTAATAGCCCAAAATGATACAATTTGATTATAGCCCACCCTCAATCATATGTATAGCCCACTACCCTAGCCTACCCTCAATACTATGAAAATTAGCCCACATAATATTTAAATCTTGGCTCTGCCACTAGTAAGAACATTATCTTCGGATCTACAATTCAATAATTGGAACTATCCATATTTTAGAATATCATTCAAGAATCACCTTTGCAAAAAATCAGTCAAATCAAAAACTGTAACCAGTTTATTAAAGCCAACATCATTTCAATTTTATCTAGCGAACTGTATTTTTCTGCACAATTTAGATAAATAAACAATTACCATTTTTTTTTATCTTTTATAAAGATGACCCTTAAGGAAGGACCTAAAATATGAATGTTCCGATTATGGAATTGTACTATTGGGTGGTACATATAGAGGATGTTCTTACTTTTCTTAATTATTATATATAGCCGATATACTGCCACGTGGTATAACCAACTTATTTGTCATAATATGAGTGGTAGTTGTTAATACTATATCCTACAAATATAAATATGTCGTCCAATACTACTCTCCTACGTTATATTGGTTACAACACATAGAGGTATATCAATTATAGACAATATTTTTTTACTTACCTGAACGAGATTCTAGATATATGATCCTCTTACCTACAAACATCATGACTAGGATTGCCAAGAATTTCATTAAGAACACAATAGTCCTTGGTTTGATTGCGAGTGTGCCAACATTTGGTAGCCGAGAGGTCGTAAGTAATTGTGTCGTAAATAAATTGATTAAATGATTTGCACCGAGATTTCAAACTTCTCTTCCAAGGATTGTACGATGAGCAAGAAAAAGATATCTCGCCAAGGTTCTTTTCTTGTCTTGATCCTCAAGGACTTTACTTGTTTGGTGTAATTGTGACTGTATGATTGAACTCAAAAATACGCAAAACAATAGCTTAAGTAATCAGGTGCAAAGAGAAATAATGAACTTTAATGAAAAATGTATGAATTACTTGGTTATCACAAAATTGAGTGACAATTGTTTTTCTAACAATAAATATCATAACTAAAAGATATAAAACGGATAAAAAACAGAAGAAATCGATACTAGACCACTTGTATCCTAGCAGAGCTAAAATAAAGGTTGAAGGCTTGATTGCATGAAGAACTTGAGAAATCTGAAAGCTTGAATGCAAAGGATTCTTGAATAATTTGAGAGTTGTGTCGATTGAGAAATATAGTCTTGTTTTTTAAAGATTGTATCAAGTTGGAGAGAGCTTCTTCTTGTGTTGGTGCCTTGTATTTATAGTGGTCAAATTCTTAGGTTTTTAGGAAATCCCTATCCTCCTTGCACAAAGACCCTTGGCCTACTTTATATTCACGCCCAAGTCTTCTTCCAAACTGCCATATTTGTATTCAAATCTAATTAGTATTCTTGCCTTATTTGAACTCCTTAAAGACGTGATAAATTCAGATGGAGAAGCTTCTAGACTCGATTCCTGTCGGGGCCTGCTAGAGTTGGACTTGGATGATATTCATCTAAACCGTGCTGTGGACTAGGTTTTGTTCAAACTCTGGGCTCGGCCATGTATTTCGGCCCAAAACCAAAAACAAATTCATAATTCAATGCAATATATATTGAATTGGATTGGGTGATCAATTAAAAAATCTGATTTGAATTGCATTGGATTCTATCCGACCTTCACATGAAAATTTGTCATCTGTATCCAATCCAATTTTGCTAGTTTTTCAATTTTCAGATCCAATAAAATCCGTCAAAGTCATCCAACCAATTAAATTACATTGGGTAGATTGAATCCATCTATTTGAGTGGATTGGATTCAATTTTGAGGACCCCTAAAAAAGAACAATATCGTGTGGCTTCTACTGACCTCGGCATCAAATGACTTGGCCCATTATCAACAGGGAAGTTGGCCCCCTTCGGATATTGGGGTTTGGGCCGTTGTATAACAAGTCTGGTGAGGTGGAAGCCGAAGCCCGACTAACCCAAAAAACCCATTGGCCTAAATACGTTGTCGTATTACCAGTGCATTAGCGCGGGCTCGGTTGTCCGCTGCACGGGGGATGCTCAATATTGAACCCTAATACGGTCCGAGCAACAGCCTTGATTGGTGACTGAGAACCTTCTCTCTACCCATTTACTCATTTTTTCCGTTGTTTGGCTTCAAAACTCAAAACATTATGAGAATTAGCCTTTTCATTCCTTCCAGGTGAGCATGGCTTCATTTCGTTTGCAGCAAAGCTTAGGTACTTAGAACCTCATTCTTTCATTTTCCTTCTTTTTCAACTTTACCTGTTTTATCAAGCTCCTTTTGTTTTTTGTTTTGTTTTTTTTAATTGTATGAAGGAATTAAGGGTTTAGGGATTAAGTGAATTGTCCGATGCAAAGGGACTTGGGTTTGTGGCTTTGTGCCAAAGTCTTCACTTTTGTTGAATTCCCCAGTTTAGTTATTTGCAAACATTTGAATAAATTACTTCTCACGCTTCTTTCAAGTTTCTACAGTCTCTGTCAATAATGAAGCTAGTGTTGACATTTGCTGAATTCAAATTCGTAATCGTTTTGTACTTACCATGGCAATTTCTGTTTGAAGCTTTAGAAGAATATCAACTTACTATTTTGATGGCAGATGCAATGCCAGGATAGATAATTCTATCAACCTATTATGTGCGAGAGCTTTGTCTTGCATAAGAATTTTGCCCACCTCCCAATCAGAAGAAATCAACACCCTGCCCCGGTCCTTTCATTCATCTTCTGAAGATGATAACTTCTCAGAATTGGGCTCCCCAGTGCCTAAATTTGTACGTAATCCTCCGAAATTGATGACAGAGAAGCCTGAGCCTTATAGGGTATGCTGACAAAGTCCTAACTGGATATTGTGTGTGTGTGTCTTTGAGTTTTTCTAATTTATACTTGTACAATGTAATGTAGTTACTCTCTTTGCTTGAATTTTCATGACTATTAAAAATTTCATGTTTTCTTACAAATCTCAATTTCGATTTCAAGCAGAAAACTAATCGTACTGGAAAACCATCTGGAATGCCTTCAAAAAGCAGCACTAGATTGAAATATGATTCCTCAAAACCAGGTAACTCTTCTCCACCTATTCATTCTAGGCTTAAGAACTGAAATAAACAATGCTTATAGATCTATATTTAACCATAATGATGCTTCCAACTTTTCAAAGTCCAGCTCAATTACTATTGAGAACATAACTTCTGTGGTCAATGTTCCCCTCCCTTTCAGCGTTTTATGAACATTTCACATGCGTCAATGAGGGTGATTCATGTGATGTTGATAAGTAGAGTTTTATTCTGTATATACTCTTCAGACCCACTCCTCAAATCCTCCTTTCCACGGTTGTCTAATAAGTATTCAATGCGCATGTTTTGAGAGTGCAGAATCAAGCAGGAGAGCGAATTTGGCTGGTGAGGTTATTGGAAAGACCTTTGATCTTCAGTTTCATCCTCTGGATAAACAAGAGGCAGTTACCATTAGAATTACCAGCATCAACTCAGAGACCACTGATTCTGAAATACACTCAATGTGCATTTGCTATGGTACTTTGGAGGGGCTTGTGAGGACCAAAGAAGATGCAGTGGATGCCTTGTTTAGCGTTAAAAACAACTTGGAAGCACAAAGCATAATTAGAAAGTAAGAAGATACTTATATTTCTCTATTCTTGGTTGCATTTGCATTGTCATATGCCACTTCGGTCTCCCTGATTTTCTAAATAGATATTTGGATGTTAGAGTGCATTACAGCATTTGTTGAATTACTACTTTTGGCTGACGAGCTGGACTGGATATCATTTGTTTTTAAGTTCCGCCTTGAGAAGTATGACCTTTACCTTATAAATTGTTTTAAATAATGTTTGATTAAACACCTAATCAGGTCTTAGTAAACTAAAGAAAAATGTAGTTGCTTCAAGATGGGGGAGGAATTGGTGCCAATCATATGCCTCTAGTTTATATATTTATTCATTTTATATGAAATTTGTGAATGTATAATTTTACATGGTTTGTTCTTATTTCTTTATATGTGTATGGTTGTCAGATTGAATAATACAATCGTGAACGACCATACATGGTCAGCTAATTTACGTCCGAAAGATACTGCGCCTGCAGTGATGAGCAAGCAAACTGATGTTGACTGTGATTTGGGACTGCATTTAAGCCATCATTTGGCTGACTTGAGAAGGCAAATCACTGTGAAGACACTCTGCGCAGAAGACTTGGAGTATCTGCATAATGCCTTGTTCCACCTTGTGGCTCATCCTGACACCAGCAGTAGTATTTCCAATGAGAACCGATGACTGAGCTGGGGAAACCATGCCATTGCTAATGCATTACGTACTGATTAGTGGATATTAGGAGAATTTTGAATAGTTGAATGCTGATTTTGGATGTCATTTTTTGGTTTCTGATTTTGATTATCGGAAAGAAATGCATATGGCATTTCTCGATTATTATTTTGTAGAGACGGACTTAAAAGGGTTGATGCCTAATGGAGTTTACTTTTTAAAAAATTTCTTCCTCGACCGATAGACGATGTTTTTTTTCTTTTTTGACAGTTAGACAATTTTTTTTTCTGTTTTTGCTGTGATGGCAACAACAAAGCCTGATTTTATGACAAATTTAATGGCAACAATTATTGAACAAATAGTTAGCTTAATAGTTATCAAAATTGTATATTTATCTTTTTTATAAAAGTTACATAATTAAATAATTAATGATTTAATTAATATTTTGCGGTGATGATTTTTAAAATAATTTAAAAAACAATAATGTTATACTTATCACATTTTTATACCATAATTTTATACTATTTTATATGGTAATTTACATGACATTTATACATTAGACACTAAAAAATTAAAAATTAAAATCCTAAAAATAAGAAAATACTCTTCTAATACAATAATGACACGTAAGATAGCACAACAAACAATAATGTTATTCTTATCATATTTTTATACCATGTTTGTTGTACAATCTTATGTGTCATTATTGTACTAATAGGGCATTTTTTTATTTTTAAGGTTTTTAGTTTTATTTTTTTAGTGTCTAATATATGAATACCATGTATATTGCCACATAAGATGATATAAAATTATAATATAAAAATATAATAAGTGTAACATTATTGTATTATAAACCTATTGTAAGATATATAGTTTAATTAATTAATATGAGATTAGCACATAAAAGATTTAGAAGATCCAAATTTCCATTGAAATATTAGAAAGTTGTTTAATCTTTTAAAGGTAACAAAGAAAAAAAAATTACATCAACTGTTGTATCATTGAAAGTGGTAGATATTTTTGTACACTAGAAGATTTTTTATTTTATCTTTTGGCCTCTTAGAAGATTATTTTTTTATTTAAGAAAATAGATGCAAAATTTTGTAGCCGCCTCAAGGAACAAAAAATTGCAGTTTTAGGGCACCTGGTTTATTATTTTAACGAACTATATTAATGAAAAAATATCAATCAGGAAAAAATCGCTAATTAATTAATCATTGCCAACTTCTGTTTTGCCAAGAAAATGGAAGGAAAGGGTTACACCCGTCTCCAGCTCCACGCGTAATTAGGAGTTCAAAATGTTTTATACTTGTCGATCATTTCTTTGGAAACGGAAGCTCTCTGCTCTCAAACGTCAGAATGCTTTTACATGACAAATTTTCAAAAATCTCATAACAGCGTTAGATAAGCTTTCCCTAGCATAAAAGAAACGATGCACCTCCTTCCAGATTAACTGAAGAAAAAAGTACCTTCCAGTTTCCACCCCCTAACTGTGATTCATGGTCTTCTTTTCATATGCAAAAAGGAGAGAACCCAAAAGCTCATCTTGCACTCCAGTTTCTGCAAATAATCGTGCAAAATACATCTCGCTGAAGCATTTAATCTGCCGAATGATTCCCTTTCACATCCATATTCAACATCCTGCATGATTTCTCTTGTTTAAAATCAGGCTCTGAGATAACCATAGAAGAACACTCTGCAATCGGATATTCCCTTTCATCAACTAAAGACTTCAGATAGGAGCATGACCCCTCTTCAGCTTCAATATTAGATAGAGGCTCTTGTCCTGAACCAAATGGTAGCTCATAAGACGGTGGGCCAACAGGCTGTGTTCTCATCTGCACAGACCGCAAGAGCGCAGCCCTCCTCAAGTCAGCCGAGTGGCAAATGTCACTAGGTGATGACGGGAATCGCCCCTCCGAATCAGAGCCTCGTTGACGAGGCTGCGAACAGTTGAAATTAGTGACAGTGCATCCATGTGAAGGATGTGAACTAGTCGAACAAGTGGAAGGAAACCCAGTAAGTGGCCTTTGGTACCTATATGGAGAGACTGGACTGGAGGGGACGCTGTCAGGTTGGGAGGAGCAAGTGTTTATGGGGTTCTCACAAAATCGAGAGTCATCTGAGTCCTCTGACATTGGTGAATATTGCAAGGACATCTCATCCCTGTAAGCATAAAGTTTGAAAAGATAATAATAAAGGAAATACAGTTTTTTCCCTTTACTAGGAAGGATCAAAATGGAGAATGCAATGCTATTATTATTAAGAGAACTCATATTAAAGGTAGAAAACAAGGACTTGAGGGAAATAAAATAAGATTCAGTGAAGAGATGCTGAGGATAATTGATGCTAATGTATTATACCTGGCAATCACTCAAGCAGCCTACTTCCATAAAATTAAAAATAGCAAATCCCTATTATGAAAATCTGCATTTAGACTTTCTGAAGCAATCTGCACCTCTTTCTCGTAAAACAAGAACCAAACAAAACCAAAAGTGGTGATCCTTTTTTGTTCTTTGTGCATTCAAGAATTTGGACTTATATTCGCATATTATTGCCAAAACCCTCACCATATTTGTGGAAAATGGTGGTGATATACTGAATTGCAGGTCAAACAGTACTTTAATTTCTATAATTGACAGTTCATTGTGATTTAATGAACCTTAAGACTACCCTAAAGACAATTCTTCCAGTCCCAAACATGGAAGCTCCAAACGTATGTAAGAACATACGACCCCATATTGCTTGGGGCATGCAACTATAAGATGCTGAGCAAATCTCATACTGTGAACCTTTGATCTGGCACAAAACTGAAATCTGCACCCATTATGTAGCTCCAGTGAGTGACACAACTAAGAAACCATGACCCGTAATCCTATGAAACACTCACTAAGAGACCATGACCTGTAATCCTAAGAAATTTATTAGTAGTGCTGTGCCATATGACTTATGAGGTATAATGTTGGCTTGAAAATTTTGGCACAACACATACATGAAAAAACACAGAGTAAAAGCTCTCAGTAGTGCCAGGACTGCTTCATAGAGAATCAGTATTAAATAAATGTAATGAGAACTAGAATTTCAATCATAAGGCATAAGTCTGCTCACAAAAATGTAAATTATTAAAACTAAGTCTACAGTTTGAAGCAGAAAGTTATCATAAAAGTTGCACTGTTAATTAACCAAGATAGACATAGTTCTGTGAGGAGGAAAAGCCGAAAAGTTGAGAAGCTTTCATTTCAAAACCAAATAATGATTTAAGTAATTTATAAGTTTGATTTAAGAGTGATATAAGAACTTACCTAGGAGAAAACATGGTTTCGGACCTTGCTGGAGATTCCATGAGATTCTCAGGGAGTGGGTCTTCAACTGTGAGTCCATTCAAACTAGATGCCATTATCTGCAAAAGAAACAAGTTGTGAGGAAATGAAGGACTTAGATATAAAACACGAAAGTATGGAATGTGAAGGTGTGTTGATTGAAGGGACCAAGCTCATCATGTCACAAATGGCCACAATTTCGCTTCAGCACCGGACTACACTAGACTAGACTGTGTGATGCTGAGGCTTATGCATTAGAAGAGGCCACACGGTGGTTGAACTCTCTGCTACATTACATAGAGCGAGCTAAATGTTCTTCAATTGGGTAAGCCATATGGCCCATATTATTAAAAATAAATAAATAAAGAAATTCTAAATAAAAATCATTGAAGACCCATTAACGACAAGTGAACAAAGAGAGCAAATTGAAAGGGGTTCAAACCAAAACAGAAATTCTTTCAAGCATGATTCCATCAACCAAACAAAAAAAAAAAAAAAAAAAAAAACAAAAAAAGNAAAAAAAAAAAAAAAGACGACGTAGTGAGAGAGTAAAGTAAATATATATATCTAGAAGAAAACAATAAAATTGAACAAATGCTATGCATAAGAAAAAGAAACCTCGCTGAGATAACGCTTGTGAGAGTGGAAATTGTCGAGGTAAACTTCATCTTCAGGATCTCTGTTTCGCTTTCCACATGGAGACGATGTTGACGTTGATGTTGATGTTGACGCTGGCGATGGTGATGAAGAAGATTCTGCTGCCCCAGCTGAGTTCGACTCTGGACGCATTGCTAATATTACTTATTTATTTCATCCTCATTTTACGAATATGAATTTGGAAGTGAATGTCACAGTTTGAGACTGAGTTGTGTAGTCTGTATCTGTATGTAATAACCGGTTATAGAAGAAGATGAAGATCATGATTCATGAGCATGCCTCTCCTCTTTCGACCACACAAATGATCAGAAAGGGCAAGCATGAAACGACGCCGCTTGACTGCTCCACAAAACCAGGGTTAATTACACTTTGCACCCCTCAAGTATAGGTTGTCTTTCACTTTGATACTCAATGTTCAAAATATTTCAATGTATCCTAAAGTTTATGAAATTTGCAGTGTGCCCCTTTCGCTAACTTTTCTGTTCATTTTAACTATGTAGCATGTGCATAACTCATTTATCCTAACATGCACTGATGCACAGTAAAATATGTAACAAACAAAATAAACAAAAATAAAATGGCAGCTAAAATATTAAATATTAATAGAATTAAAATTAAATATAAAAAATTATCTCATTCACTTAAAACGAGAATTGATAGAAACAGTAACCTAAAAGTAACTACGGTCCAAACTTGCTGACACATGTAATTTAGAAGTTGTAAGACATCAATTAATTTTACATTAAAGTCTTTGAAAAAATCGAAACACAAATTACCATTTACTTTCCACTTTTACCCCTCCTTTGGTTCCATTTTTGCCCTCGGCCAATTCATAATAAACTTAACAGTTAATAGTGAACCAAAATGCACCATTTTCTTTTTCTCACATGCCCTCATGTGGAAACAAGATGAAGCCCGTTCATCTTTATCTTATGCTTCTCTCACAAGAAAAAGCCTTGTATAATTTTTTAATTTCTTGCACTTTCTTCACCAATAATATAGACCAATTTGGTTATTTATCTCTCAAAAATAAAAGGGAAATTTTATTTGTACCCAGCAATTTGTTTTTCTTACTCAATTTCTGATTTTACTCAACACTTGTTTTTTTGAATTTATATTTTTCTCATTCTACCCAATCTTAATTACCACACTACCCTTATGAAAAATTAATTACTCATAACTCTCCATTTCTCTCCATACCCAACCTCAAAAAGCACACCATAGCTAAGCAAGCCATGTTTTTGGAGCTATTGACCTCAGCGATCGTAATGATCCTTACTATTCCCATAGTCTTCTTATTATTCTTCTTCTTCATTTTCAAGGTTTCATCAGAGCCCAAAACTAGCAATGAGCTCCCCAAATCATACCCATGTTTCAACGTCAATGGCGACTCTTGGAAGTTCCAGCGCCAAGTCTCCAGCCAAGTTTCTGACACAAGCAAAATTCGCAATAACCTTCGATGAAGCCACTCAGATCATCAGTAACAGATTCAAGTCCTTTCATCTGGTGTGGAAGATGAAGAGATTTATAGGAATTGGATTTGAAAAGCATCTTAAAGCTGCGGTCTCAGAAGTTCGCAAGTTAGACTCAACTCCCAGTATTCGGTGTCAGGCAATCGAATGTTCCAAAACAAGAAGGCTGCCTGCCGAAAGTTGACAAATTATGCAGAAGGCGAGTGCCGAATAATGTATAAATATCCGATCTTCGACTTAACAGCACTATAATCCTTTTTTCCATGTTTTTTCCATGGCATGCAACATCCGTTGAAGTAAGTTTTATCTGATTGTTGCCCACCAAATGTTGTCAACATGTTTGGCTACATATCACCGAACATGTCGTGATTCCAAAATCAGCCATAGCAAGCAAAATCATGAAAAAATTTGCATAAATACCTCATTTAGAGCTCCGAACTCATGATTTCATTGTCCATCTACTAGAAACAACCTTAATTAGACGATATGGGGACAAAAATTCACTCTAGGGTTTAGTTTTTAGGGAGAGAGGGACGCACGAAGGTTCAGCTTGGCTGATGTTTAGATAGATCAGATAGAGGGAGATAGCCAGAGCTCAAATCAAGTGTTGGGTATGAAAAGCAGTTTCCTCTTTTTTTAAAAAAAAAACACAAATGTCTTTTATGGTCATTTTACCATAGTCCAACATTGATTAAAATTGTGTTAGGTAAAAAAAAGTAGATTGTAGGGTACTGTTTGGGGAAAACATCCCTACTCGAGTCAACGGTCAACACTTCTGGCCACGTGGTATCTCGGATCCGGCTTCCGTCCACTGCCCCCAGCCAATGGCCCAGTCAGCATAGCTCCGTTGGATCGAATCCTAGCAACTATTCCGATCCGAACCAACCATGTCACGATCCATTATCAGAGGCAAGGTCTTCAAAGTTACCGGTCATTCGGATCGGATTGTCAGTTCGGACCAGTATTGTGTAACACCCCGCACCTTTCAAAAGTGGTTTTGAAAAGCTTTTTAAAAGTTTTCGGGATTTTATTTGGGAAGTAAAACGTTTTGGACGTTTTTCAAATTTTAAGTTTTTATCTCGGATCCGGCTTCCGTCTACTGCCCCCAGCCAATGGCCCAGTCAGCATAGCTCCGTTGGATCGGATCCTAGCAACTATTCCGATCCGAACCAACCATGTCACGATCCATTATCAGAGGCAAGGTCTTCAAAGTTACCAGTCATTCGGATCGGATTGTCAGTTCGGACCAGTATTGTGTAACACCCCGCACCTTTCAAAAGTGGTTTTGAAAAGCTTTTTAAAAGTTTTCGGGATTTTATTTGGGAAGTAAAACGTTTTGGACGTTTTTCAAATTTTAAGTTTGACTTTTAAAAGGGGGCAAAAGTTGACTTTTTGTTTGGGAGGGCTTTTCGCGTTGACTTTGGGTTCGTTGGAAAGGTCTCGTCCTCACGAGTTCGTAGACACGTAGCACGCGTCAAACAGAGCTACGGTTTGAAAGTTACGGACATGTGAAGAGAAGGACACAGTGGTAATTTTGAAAAAGGTGATTTTAAAAGCCCAAAAAACCCAAATTTTTTCAGACATTTTCTCTCTCCTCTCCCGATGCTTCTCCCTCTCGCGACACCCACATTCAGCCGCAGCTTCCACCGGCGCGTGGGGGCGCGTCCGGCGGCGGCTGGGCTCGGACTTTGGCCTGTCGTGGTCGTCTCCTTCCCCTCTTGCTTCCCGTAGCCACCGTCCAGCCCAGAAACGGCTGGAAAGAGAAAACCCAACTCGTGCACAGTGGCGTCGCGACGGCGATCGCGGCGACTTCGAGGCTCGCCGACCGCCCAGAATTCTTCCTTTCATCGAGCCCGTCCCAGTGGTGTGCTTGGATCATCGGTTGGACCACCGTGGGCGGCGAATCGAAGGCTTGAAGGCCGCGGCTTCTCCGGCGAAATTCAGGCGTTTCCGGTCACCTTCTCCGTCGAGTGAGGTATGGTTTTCGATCCCCTCGACGTCCTCTTGAAGTCTGTGCCCTTGGTTTGAGCTTTAAAAAGGTGGTTGTGTTTTTCCCAGGTTAGGCAGCGACGGCCACCACGGCTTTGCCGTGCGTGGTGGTCGTGTTTGGTGTCCTCTCGTGCCGTTCAGCCTCCCCAGAGCCTAGTAGGACCACCGGTGAGGTTGGGTGAGTTTCTTGAACCTTCCGTGTGATTTCCGAGGGTCGGGCAACCACCGTGCGTGGTGGTTCCCGCCCGTGTTTGTAATTGTTGGCTTGGTTGTGAACTCTGTGTGTTTTGTTGCTTGGTTGTCTGGTCTTAGCAGGTACTCGGCACGGGAATTTGTATTTCCGATGCCGTTATGCTGCCGGATTTTAGAATCCGAGCAAAGGAGCCACGAAGGACACGAAGGGCAGTTCAGTCTTTTCGCACGATCATTGTGAGTGAACCTAAGTTCAACTCATTTTCCAATTCAGTTACTTGTTTGATTGCTGTGCTTGTTTGACTGTTTGCCGTTTGCTAGTTAAGAGGTTACGGAACTAGGATTGGGGATCTCGAGGATTTAGAGATTTAAGAAGAGACCGGAGTACCAGTGGGTTTAGTTGAGGATTCAGTGGATTCTAAAGGTTGTTTGAGGATTCTAAGCTACGGAAGGATCTAGTTGGAATCCCAAGAAAGGATCTTGTGGTTTGTTTTGAGGTTATTTCAGTTTAGAGGTTAAATTAAGGATAATTGAGGTATTACAGATTGGGACAGTGGAATCGATTGGTTTAGAGGATTTGGTGATCAGGATAAGAATTGTGTTTGTGATTTGTGGTTGGATTGTGATTTGAGGATTAAGATGGATTATGATTTGATTATTTTATTAAATTTCTAATTTGATGTTACAGTAGTTTTCACTCATACGAGCTCTAGTGAGCTTACCGGGTTTGTGTGTAAACCTGGTGCACCTGTGGTTGGGTGCAGGGTTTGGTTTTGCAGGCGTGCAGGCTGAGGAGACAGTGGAGAGAAGACGAGGCAGTGGGACCAGCAGCAGTTTCAGAAAACTTATTTTACAGTTTTATTTTTATGTACAAGATTTTACAGCTTGATTTTCGAAATGTGTTTTTGTAAAATTACAGTTGCTTCAGTAAATTACTTTATTATTCATGGCTCACAGTTTCAGAAAAAGGGCCCACAGGAAACAGTTGTCAGTTTTCAGCAGTTAGGCACGTGCCCGAAGGTCGGGGCGTGTCATATTGTCCGAGTGGCCTCCTTCAATTAAGCGACCTATTCGGCCATTCTGCCATCTTCTTTATGTTCGGATTGGAATCAACTGCCTTCCAATCCGAAAACTGCCTGAGTGAACTGAACTCCCCCACAGGTCTACCACCACTGGAAGCCCCACTCGGATCGGATTGATAAGCCTCGACTCATCCTCTTCCGAGCCGAGCACAAACCCAGATGGTAGTTATTGCGCCTGACACTCCGAAGGTAACTTTATGCTTTGCATTTATGGCCTTCCCACTCTGCCTTGCTTTCCATTTAATGCATGCGACTTGCAGCCCTTCAGTAGCCATCCCTCTTGCATTAAATGAGAAACCTGTCAGTAATCCAGCCTATTCTGCAAACTTAGCTTCTAAGACCTATGATCAGCCATGATAACACCTACAATCCAGCCAAAATATCCCAATCCCTTCGCCTATAAGTAAGAGCACAACCACAAGGCAGGGAGACAGAATTCTGAGAAAAACTAGCCCAAGCTCTAAGAAAACCTACCCAGAAATTTGACCTCTTTTCCTTCATCTTCTTCCCAAGCCCTTGCTGTGTTCTTCAGCACTCCTTGCATTCCCCCTCCTTGCACTTCTCTGACTTTGCCATCGGAGTATCTCCGGCCGGTACCACACCGGTGCCTTTTTCTGTTCATTGTGCAGGAAGAAACTCAGAGACCTGCTGCTTCGCTCGGATCGTTCACTCGGTTGTCCGACTCGCCACATCACCAACAATCCGCATTTAAGTTGTGTGTAAAGGTCACCAACAGATTTTTGCATCAACAGGTACACATAAAATTTCCCAAAATAAAAATACCCATTTGGCTTAGGATACACCATGGCCTATGCCTTCAAGTTCGCCAATGCCGCGACAACCTTGACGATAATGATATGGGTTTTGGAGAAGACGACCCAATTGGCCTAAGTCTCAAGATTGGTGAAGAAAAAAAGATTGTCAAGAATGGCAAAATAAGCTATTTAAAGAAGGTGAAAGTTGGAGACTTAACTTACGGAAACAATATTAAGGATTTATGGTTTAATGGTGAGTGTGCTTCTTGTTGGTGTAATAGATTTGAGGCTATTGATGTTAGAACTTTGAGGGACTTTGTCCCACGTTGGAAAATAACCACTAGTCTAAAGTGTTTTTAAAGTTTGACATCTCAAGAAGGTCACTTGGGATTGGGACAAAGGCTTGCCTAGCCTTGGGTCTTTATTAATATAAGGTTCTTTTGATTTAAAATTTTATTTTAATTTTGATTTCTAAACATTATTGATCATACTGCAAACAAATCTTGAGAGACATACAGTTTGCAGTTGTATCCGGTGGACAGACACCCAACAAACTACAAGTACAAGAGTATGGACGAATTTTTGTCTTAAGACATTGCTAAGGCAATCCTCTATCTTCCATCAAGTTGTATTTATTATATAGTGTTCATAATTTTGTATTTGAAATTCTGCTGATTGTTTATACCATAATTAACCTTACTACCCTTAATCAATTGATATTTACCACTACACTTTCTTGATTTCCAATTTTCACATGCAAGCAAACTTTTCTAAATAGGGGACAATTGTAATTCTAATGAATATTAATTTAGCCAATATTTTGTGTTGCTTAGATATTGTAATTTTGTAAGTATTGCCTCATATATGTGACAAAATGCATATACTATGCATTTTATAAAAGACTTATTTTGAAAGACTCATCTTAATTTCAAAATATAATGATTACAATAGCTAAATATGATGTTTTATGTTTTTCTCCCTATTATTTGTTTGCTATTTTATGTGATTTTTTCTTGTTAATCAACTAAACTGTAGTTTTTCTTAAGATTGATGTTTTATATTTTTTTGCTTTGATTTAGAGGTTTTGAAACATTTAGGTAAATATTAAAGTAGATAAGTCCTTAATTGATCATCACCCTGTGGTGCCCCCATAGGTATGAGTTTCTAGCTCCGTCTTTGTATATATATATTACATACTGTTAGTATATACATTTATTGTTATCATTATTTACATTCTTACTAGCCATTACTGATTGTTTACCAATAATTTGTAGCGATGGATTGAGGATAAACTTCAGGTAGCTTACAAATGGGTTCCACCATTTTTTACGGTGGCCTTTGAGGTGATTCAGCCATAAGAGAGAGTAGATATGCTTTGTTTTTCTAGATGAAATAGAAAGATAAGTTTTCTTTTAAATTTCGACAAGGGTAAAAATGGTAGAAAAACTATAACAAAAGTTTGTACAAGTGTACTGAATATCTTAACCAAGTTTCAGAAAGTTTGAACCACAATCTCCCAAAGGCAACTGTGTATAGCAATTCTCCTCAACCTCTTCCTCCTTTCCCATCTCTTCCTTTCTCAGTTGCCTCATCTTCTCCCATAGTAGATCTATTTAGTTCTCACTTCTTCCTCGTCATCCAACTTACTTCTCTCCCTCATCTCCTCCGAGTTCTGAGTTCTATTTTTAACCTTGTAACCTTGTAATTAATAACCTACTAATCATCACTATTGGGCTGTAAGTTGAGACTCCTTCTTGCATTATTATGGTGGATCTTAGAAAGTAAGAACGATTGTCGTCGTATGGATGTGTGCGTTGTTGTGGTGGAAATTTTTGCCATTATGCTAGTTGTCCCCTTGCTCAAAGATGATGCAAAGACTGTCACCGACAGATTTGAGATTGGTTCTTGATAAGTTGGGTTTGGGGTCGAGAGAGTAATAGACAAATTTGCTTGAGAGGATGAGGAAAAGGATGGGAGAGAAAGAGAGGAAGGAGGGAGGTGGGAGAGGTAGTGAACAATGAAGAGCTTTTTCTTTTTAGGGTTAATTACATAAAATAGAAAATTACAAATAAATCAATAAAACATTTCTAAATTACAAATAAGTAAATGTATAATTTCATATCTCATAATAGTCAATGATATATTTTAAGAAATTACATCTTAGTCAATGACCCACCCAATACTTAATTTCTTTTAAAATATTAATTTTGTTAATATACTTTTTTACCCTTTTATTACTTTTTTAGAAAATTGCTTGAATATGAATAAACAAAATATGATCACATAATTTAACACAAAATTATAAATAAACTTAGTAAGTGTATGACATTACTCTATCTATTGGCTAAGATTAAGCATTTTTAATCTAAAGGCTAAATTATCAATATAAGACAAAAATATCATGTTTCTTCATTTTTAATTAAAAAAATTTTAAAACTAAATAAATGACAATGATTATTTTTAAAAGGTGCTTAAATTGATTATGTATGTTGTCATTGACATTTTTATCAAGCTGCTTTTGTTATACGAATTATACATTTTACATAAAATACAGGTTATGTTCTAGTACTTCTACATCCATTTAAAATATTCTTAGTTGAAATCATTTATGTGGACTTTGAATAATTTGGGACTCAATTAAGTTAATAACCTACGCGTGGGCATAAAGTTGTACGCAATTTATCAACTCATGTTTGTATTGACTAAGATAAGTTTCAGTGGATGTACAATAGTGCATGTTTTTTTTGCATGGAAAATTGAAATTAAAGTATATCAAGATTTATAAAAATATATATATATATTTTATGACAACCAAGTATGAAATTAAATATATCAAGATTTATAAAAAAATATATATATATTTTTGATGACAACTAAGTATATTATGTGCGTTGAAATGATATGAATAATTTACTTAGTAACTCATTTTATAGTTTCAAAAGTGAAAGACATCATATTCAAGTTTTAGTTTTGGACACTATGATGCACCTACTGATTTGGAAAAAATGTGTGGTGTTTTTTTTTTATAGTTTTGGACACTGTGATGTAGCTACTAATTTTGGAAACAATGTGTGGTTTTTTTTATTTATAAATTTTGGACACTATGATGCAGCTACTGATTTGGAAAAATGTGTGATTTTTTTAGTATATGTGTGACAGTATCTGTTTAGATTTTTATAAATACTAAAAATCAGTATCTGTATGACAATATCTGTATGATTTGCATATGTTAATTATCATTTTGACACTTTTATAAGAAGTAATGAGAGTATCTACAACATAATAAGTAGAAACATTATTTTTAAAATTGAAATCATAATCATTGTCGTTTATCTACAAAATTAAATATAGACACTGTCACACATATACTGTTCTGATCCCGAGACAATGATACTGAAAACCGTATTGTTTGATAAAGAGTTTTGATTTGGTTTTTAGTAAACGGAAACTAGACATCTTAATGGTCATTTTAAGACCAAGATCACCTTAATCGGACCTCAGATGCATTAGTTATGCATTTTCTAAATTGAACTTGAATTTCTGAAATCTATCAGATAGTAACTATTTTCTTTTCCCTCATAGACACTGTCACACATTCACTGTTTTGACCCTGAGACAATGATTTTGAAAACTGTACTGTTTGACAAAGAGTTTTGATCTGATTTTTGGTAAGCAGAAATTAGACACCCTAATGGTCATTTCAAGACCAAAATCACCTTAATCGGACCCCAGATGAATTAATTATGCATTTTCTAAGTTGTCCCTGAATTTTTGAAATCTATCAGCTAGCAGCTATTTTCTTTTGCATATCTGATTTTTCTAACCTCTATTGTATTCTTTATGATTTCAACCTAAACCAAGATTAATGGGATGATTTTAGACCTTTGTGGATTGGTTTTTGTATAGTAGATCATATGATTTGAGGTTGTGGGATATTAATTACTCAACTTTTGGATTTGAAGGATGAGCATTGCTCCCAAATCTTAGGCTAGATTGTTTAATGAAGCTATACTAATCCAGAGCTCCAAAACAATTGATATTTTTTGTGAATGAACCTTTATATGTCTAAAAATATTCAACCAATTTTCAAAGTATTTGGACTTATACTTATATTTCTATAAATATAAGAGTATACCTTGCTCTTGTGAGTTTATTCCTTGTGTCATGGGCTGCATTCAAAAGGCTAATGTTTATGTCCATTGACAATGAGAGCTTCCGGAATGTTCTAGAATCTTCCGGGACGTTCCAAGAATTCTCTAGAGAAATCCAGAGGATTCAAGAGAAGTCCAGAGTGTTCAAGGATATTCAAGAGTTCTCCAGAGCCTTCCAGAGTCTTATGGAGCTTTCAAGACACAAGTAGATTTATCCATGACATTCTGGAGACTTCTAGAGAATGGTAGAGAACTTAACCTCACCATGTATAGGTTCTTGTATATTCTAGATAATTCTAGTTGTAAATTGTACACCACTGGATCAAATCCATCATAACCGTCCATTGAGGAGGTGGATGGCTATAAATAGAGGGGGAGGCCATTTGGCCAAACCATCCAAGAAGTTGTAAGCTTTCTTGAGTTCATTACAAGTGTTCTTTCTCCCACACTCATTCTCTTCATGCATTCTCCAAGTTATCTTGCTTTCTTTCGTGGTTCAATCTTGGGAATCTTAGGCGTTCAAGGCTGACTTAGCTTGTTTGAGGAGGGGATCAAGTCTAAGGCCGCGCGGGTGGAAGGCTTAAAGAGTCATCCCGTGACAGTTGGTATCAGAGCAAGTTCGTGAACCACTCGTAGAGAAAGAAGATATGTCTGGAGCAGAAGCGTTTAACGTCACCTTGGAGCGTGGTGAGGGTCAGAAAGTTGGCAAGAAGAGTAGCCAGAAGGACATGATGGCTTCCATGGAGGCACGACTCGAGAAGTTGGAAAGTGTCGTGGTCGAGTTCGATACTCGTCTTGAGGAAGACGTCGTGAACAAGGAGGGTTTCAAAGCCGTGGTGGAAGAGCTGCGAGAACAAGTTCACGGCGTGCTCAACTCTATGGCAAATGCTATCAGGAGGGAAGTCCAAGAGCATCTTGACCACATGAAGGCTGAGCTCACAACACTCCACGATGAGGTGAAGGACGTAAAGGGAGATTGGGCTTTGTGCAGAGAGGCAGTCATAAACAAGACTCACACGTCGCGAGACCCGAAGGTAATGGATTCTTTCAAACCCAAATCCTTTAATGGGAGGAGGGAGGCTAAAGAACTTGATACCTTTCTATGGAATATGGAGAGGTACTTCAAGTATCTAAGGGTAGAGGATGATGAATCCAAGGTCTCGACGGCCACATTGTTCTTAACCGACAATGCGCTCATGTGGTGGCGACGTAGAAGTATGGAAATCGAACAAGGTACGTTCACCCTCACTACTTGGGAAGAGTTTAAAGCAGATATTATGTTGCACTTCTATCCCCAAAATGCTAAATATGAGGCCAAGGAGAAGCTAAGGTGGATAAAGCAGACCGGAAGTGTCAAAGATTATGTTAACGCCTTTGTAAGTCTGCTATTTGAGGTGCCCAACATGGAGGAGGACGATAAACTCATGTACTTCATGAGTGGACTTCAGAATTGGGCTAAACTCGAGTTGCAAAGAAGGCACGTGCAAACGCTGTCTGAAGCAATTGCCGCAGCCGAGTCTTTATTAGAGTTTAAAGTGAGCTACCAAGACGACTCTAAATTCAAAGCGAAGAAGGGCAACAACGAGAAAGGTGGGGGAGACAACCACTCGAAGGAAAATGTTAAGCATGGGGACAAGCCCGAGGCGAGCAAGTCGAAGGAAAAGAAGTATGAGAAGCATGATAAAGCGAAAGGCAAGGCTTGGCAACCAACTTGTTACCTATGCGATGGGCCACACATGATGCGAGACTGCCCGAAGAAGAAAGCCCTTAATGCTATTACCTTGCAGGAGGAAAGGGTCGAGAAGGACGATGATGAAGCAAGGATGGGGTGCATCTGATTGCTCAACGCCGTGAAGGCCACCGTCCCTCAAACTAAGGGTCAAGGAGGAGGATCGATGTTTGTCGATGTCAAAGCAGGCGATAGATCGATTCGTGTGTTGGTAGATACTGGAGCCACACACAACTTCATGACTTCCGAAGAAGCTCAAAAACTTGGCCTTCGAGTCACGAAGGAGACAGGCAGTGTGAAGACGGTGAACATCACTGCCACACCTATTGTTGGAGTAGCTCGCAATGTGGAAGTACACATTGGCTCGTGGAAGGGAAAGGTCGACTTCACCGTAGTCAAGATGGACGACTATGGCGTGGTACTTGGTCTAGAGTTCATGGACAAGGTACGAGCTTTTCCCATTCCCTTTTATAACATCTTTTGCATAGTAGCGGATGGAGAGTTGCCTTGCGTGGTGCCCGTCGTAAGGCAAGCAAAGGAGACGGCACCACACCTATCGGCTATGCAACTTGCAAAGTCTTGGAAGAAGGGTGAGGCCACTTTCCTTGCAACCGTAAAGATGGTGGATGATGAAGGGAAGCCTGAGCCAATACCAAAGAATATTGAGGCAGTTCTAAAGGAGTTCCCTGACGTGATGCCCAAGGAGCTACCCAAGAAGTTGCCGCCAAGGAGGGAGGTAGACCATGCCATCGAGTTGGAACCAGGTGCTAAGCCTCCTTCTAAAGTACCTTATAGGATGTCACCTCCAGAGTTGGAGGAACTGAGGAAGCAACTGAATGAGCTACTTGATGCTGGCTACATTCAACCGTCTAAATCTCCTTATGGTGCGCCTGTCTTGTTCCAAAGGAAGAAAGAAGGTACGCTAAGGATGTGCATCGACTATAGGGCATTAAACAAGATAACGATCAAGAACAAGTATCCTCTGCCCTTGATAGCCGACCTGTTCGATCAATTAGGAGGAGCTAGATACTTCACCAAGCTGGATCTACGCTCAGGGTACTATCAAGTGAGGATCGCCCCTAGAGATGAGCCAAAGACCGCATGTGTGACAAGATATGGGTCGTTCGATTACTTCACCAAGCTGGATCTACGCTCAGGGTACTACCAAGTGAGGATCGCCCCTGGAGATGAGCCGAAGACTGCATGTGTGACAAGATATGGGTCGTTCGAGTTCTTGGTCATGACTTTTGGCCTTACTAATGCCCCTGCTACCTTCTGTACCTTGATGAACAAGGTATTCCATCCTTACTTAGACAAATTTGTGGTTGTCTATATTGATGATATTGTAGTATATAGTCGAACTTTGGAAGAGCATGTGGAGCATTTACGCATAGTGTTCAGAGTCCTAAGGGAAAATGAACTCTATGTAAAGAAGGAAAAATGCTCTTTTGCCAAAGAAGAAGTGGAGTTTCTTGGCCACAAAATCAAGGGTGGGAAGTTATTAATGGAGGAGAACAAGGTGCGAGCTATTCAAGATTGGGAGCCACCAACCAAAGTGCCAACACTTAGATCTTTTCTTGGGTTGGTGAACTACTATCGAAGATTCATCAAAGGGTATTCAGCCATTGCGGCCCCCTTGATGGATCTCTTGAAGAAGAACAAGACATGGGAGTGGACGAACCGATGTCAAGAGGCCTTTGATAGGTTGAAAAAGGCCTTGATGGAAGAACCTGTGCTAAGGTTACCCGACCCTAGCAAGTCGTTTGAGGTACATACCGATGCATCCGACGTTGCCATTGGTGGAGTGCTAATGCAAGAAGGGCACCCAGTGGCGTATGAAAGTCGCAAGTTGAATGACACCGAGAGGAGGTACTCGGTTCATGAAAAGGAAATGACTGCCATCATCCACTGCTTAAGAGTGTGGAGGCATTACTTGTTTGGTACTTCCTTCATTATCAAGACCGACAATGTTGCCACAAGCTACTTTCAGACACAACCGAAGCTATCGCTGAAGAGAGCAAGGTAGCAAGAGTTTATGGCAGAGTTTGATTACAAGTTGGAGTACAAGCAAGGCAAAACCAATGTCGTCGCAGACGCTCTTAGTAGGAAGGCCGAATTGGCAGCCATCGCTCTCAAACCCCAAGGATCCCTCATAGAGCGGATTCAAGAAGCATAGTCAGTGATCGAGACACGCGATTCACAGGCAAGTTTTGGACGGAACTCTTCAAGCTACTTGGTTCTAAGCTAAATTATTCCACAGCTTTTCATCCTCAGACCGATGGTCAGACAAAACGTGTAAATGCCTTGTTGGAGTTATACTTAAGGCCTTATGTGAGCACCAATCAACGAGATTGGGCAAAGTTGCTGGATGTTGCCCAATTCTCTTATAACCTGCAGCGGTCAGAGTCGATAGGGAGGAGTCCGTTTGAGCTGGCGACTGGACAACAACCCTTGACTCCAAACACTGTGGTGCCAGGCTACACGGGAAGTAGCCCCGCTGCATACAAGACTGCGAAGGAGTGGCAGGTGACAAACGAGCTCGCTCGAGCACATTTAGAGAAGGCTTCAAAGAAGATGAAGAAGTGGGCGGATCGAAAGAGAAGAAAGGCGGAATTCCAAACTGGTGACTTAGTTTTTGTGAAACTCAACGCGTCCCAACACAAGGGAACTCGAGGGTTGCACAAAAGTTTGTTAAGAAAGTATGAGGGACCATTCCCTATACTAAAGAAGGTGGACAAAGCTGCTTATGTTGTGGAATTACCACCAAGGCTCAAGTTCCACCCCGTATTCCATGTAAGTAACTTGAAGCCTTATCATGCCGATGCCGAGGAGCCAAGCCGCGGGGAGTCTCATAGAGCACCACCCTTAATGATGGAATGCGTCCCAACACAAGGGAACTCGAGGGTTGCACAAGAGTCTGTTAAGAAAGTATGAGGGACCATTCCCTATACTAAAGAAGGTGGGAAAAGCTGCTTATGTTGTGGAATTACCACCAAGGCTCAAGTTCCACCCCGTATTCCATGTAAGTAACTTGAAGCCTTATCATGCCGATGCCGAGGAGCCAAGCCGAGGGGAGTCTCATAGAGCACCACCCTTAATGATGGAATCATTTGACAAAGAGGTAGAGTGCATCCAAGCCAAACGAGTAGTTGCGCGACCAAGGATGTCGAAATATGTGGAGTACTTTGTCAAATGGAAGGGCCTGCCAGACTCCGAAGCTAGTTGGGAGAAGGAAGAGTCCTTGTGGCAATTCAAGGACAAGATCGAAACCTTCGAGGAAGAAGAGTCGACGAGGACGTCGACATAATCAGGTGGGGGAGGATGTCATGGGCTGCATTCAAAAGGCTATTATTTATGCCCATTGACAATGAGAGCTTCCGGAATGTTCTAGAATCTTCCGGGATGTTCCGGGAATTCTCTAGAGAAATCCAGAGGATTCAAGAGAAGTCCAGAGTGTTCAAGGATATTCAAGAGTTCTCCAGAGCCTTACAGAGTCTTATGGAGCTTTCAAGAAACAAGTAGATTTATCCATGACATTCTGGAGACTTCTAGAGAATGGTAGAGAACTTAACCTCACCATGTATAGGTTCTTGTATATTCTAGATAATTCTAGTTGTAAATTGTACACCATTGGATCAAATCCATCCTAACCGTCCATTGAGGAGGTGGATGGCTATAAATAGAAGGGGAGGCCATTTGGCTAAACAATCCAAGAAGTTGTAAGCTTTCTTGAGTTCAATACAAGTGTTCTTTCTCCCACACTCATTCTCTTCAAGCATTCTCCAAGTTATCTTGCTTTCTTTCGTGGTTCAATCTTGGGAATCTTAGGCGTTCAAGGCTGACTTAGCTTGTTCGAGGAGGTGATCAAGTCTAAGGCCGCGCGGGTGGAAGGCTTAAAGAGTCATCCCGTGACAGTTGTGGAATATAATGGAGAGAACCCTTTGGGGAGAGGAAGTGTCATTTGAAAATCCATTTGAAAACCCTCACTATTCTATATCACCAAATGTTAGAAAGTCAAAATGAGCAAAATCACAAAGGGTAAATGAAATTTCCTTCAGTAAACTAAAAAGTAATTTCGTGATATTTGAAATGTCATGGAAGTAAAAGACTTTGTGATATTTTAAATGTAATGAAGACACAGCCTTGGAGAGAATCATATGTATTCAATGTCATGTGACAATCAGAAATTGTGGCAGAACAAATTGCTAATGTCCATACATTTGATAATTTGGCAATAAAGTTGTTCTTACCTGTTTTATGGTGGATTTATATTCACATTGTAACATTTTCTACATTTTACTTTTGTCATTACTTTTTTCATGTTTCTTTTTGAAGTTCCTGGTGTGTTTGACGAGTATTCTGATAATTCTTCTTGCAGCCTGATCTTATAACTGCTGCACCAAATATCAGATTGCTAAATGTGAATGGTCCTTCACAAAATCTGAACAGAGTAGCTACCTCACCAAGTTTCTCTCCCAATAAATGGGTATTACATTCAACTGCAGAAATTGATAACAAGACTTTGACTGATGAAGACAGGAAGACGTGGGAAGCATGCCAGGAAGCTCTGTCTGCATTTGGTATCAGTGTTGAAGAGGGTGACAAGATACTTGGAAAAGCATTCGGCCTGGTTCATTCGCCGTACTGGGGTGATGAACGTAAAAAGGATGTTCCAAAATTTGAGATTGTGAGCGAAAAACTAGACTACATTAGGAGTTTAAGCCTTTCTAATGAAGACCTGTGTAAGTTGCTCAAAAAATTTCCCGAAGTTATTGGATGTAATCTTGAACATGAGATGAAAACCAATGTGCAGCTCTTGGAAAAGGAATGGGGAATAAAAGGAAAGTCTCTTCGAAACCTCCTTCTTCGAAATCCAAGAGTGTTGGGATACAATGTTGACTGTAAGGGAGATTGTATGGCACAATGCACGCGGTGCTGGGTTCGATTTTAGCATTTCTTCTAGAAGAATTTAATTTTTGCGCACTCTTTGTAAATCTATTGCAACTAAGCATATTTAATGCATGTGGGGTAAATAAGTTAGCATAATTCATTGGCTCTACATTCTTTCAAATGTCTCTAAACAATCCCCAATGAAACTTCTTGTAAGCTCAACCTTATTAAAGAGCTCAACAGCTAATTTCCATACTCAAAAGACGGTTGTGTACCGTTGAGCACTCTAAACTGCATTTGCAATTTACTACATAGGGAGTAATAACATTGTAGCTATATTGTTTATTCTCATTAAAAAAAAAATTACCTTTGCTTAATCAACCCAAACAATCCTTAGGAGTAAGATAACTTAGATAGTACTATACAGGAGCAACAAAGATGCATACATGCAGCTCCAGTTCGCAGCCACAGGGCCTAGATAAAGCATCACAGGACCACATTAAGAAAAAAGAAAAAAGAAAAAAAAGAATAGAATATCTTTAAACTTTTTAGATATTGAAGCCTACTACGATGCCCCAAATCAAATTCTTCGCCATCAAAATACTATCCTGCCCAACCAAATAACGCAGAAAACTAACAAACGCATGCAATTCCACAAAACTTTGGCTTTTTTCACTAAAAACGCAATGTTTCTCGATAAATAAAGTTGTAAGGGAAGATGGAATCACAAAACTCAACCTTGTTTCCCTAAACAGTTTATACCACAATCTCAAAGCAATTATATAGTGAAGGAAAAAAATATCAGCCCCTCTTGCCTGTGGTACACCAATAAGGTGATAAGCTAAAATTAGGCCTTTTCTTTTGAATACCATCACCAGTTTTTAATTTCCATGAGCAATAACCTAACCAAAAACGTGTACTTTGCAAGGTATCTTGGCCTTCTAAATCATCACAATTGAATATATAACATCATGGATTGCTTTAGTAATCAATATTCAATATAGAAAGCTAATGTCTACTACGTAACCCATGACAAACTGATCCATGTCCCCTTCTTTTGACCCAACACAACTTTATATTTGAATGAAAAATGAAGTCACGAGAAAGTGTTTTGTGACGATGAATTTCAAAGAAGGGCACAGCCTTAGCTCCAACCTGTCAAGCCTATTCTGTCAGCAAGATTATACATCACTAGTTGATCCCAAACATGACCAAAAAGACGCTCTCCTCCAATGGAAAACGTAAGCGCCCATGATAAGAGAACAACAGTAAATACAGTGAACCCAACTGCCGATCTCAAAACATATTGGTGAATGTGAGGGAAGGAGCGGGAGTGGCGGAGAACGGGCCAAAAGTAGAAGCAGTTGACGGCCCAAAGCCATGGGAGCAGAGCGAACCCGAACTTGTAAAACCTACGCGCGTAGCTCACTGACTCTTCCTCTGACAGCCCCAGTGGGCCATCTATGGTGGGCCACACTGGTGATGAAGACGGAACAAAAACCAAGTTACTTCTTGGGCTAGAGTGAGGGTTTGGGATTTCGGTGTTACTCTGCGAGCCTTCCATCTACAACAACACCACAAGAGATTGATCCTTAATCAATTGACCAAAATAAGACTTGCACAAAAAGATTCTAGAGGATTTAATTTTCCATGACCTATCTCAATCTAAATGCATATAACATGATACTTTTGCAATCACATAGCACAGAGCAGAAAACTCCCAACTTAAAATCATCCAAGTTTCTACAGAATTTGAGATTGGACCCAAAAACTAACTATAACAATCTAACATTCAAGTGGGGGGGAGGGGGCGCCAAAAAACTAGCTAGGACAAGTGGAAAAACCCACCAATTAACTTCAAAATCATTCAAGTTTCTAAGCTGATTTCAACATAAAGCATCAATCAATCAATGCTTTCATAACAAAGAGATCCATGAAAATTTAACATTTCCATTGTTTCCTGGAAATGGCACTCACAGTAGAAAAGCAATAGCATTTATCTAGGAATAAATAAATAAATTAATCAATAAAAGAGAACTGGGTCAACTATACTAATATTGCTTTCTTCCAAACTACTTGGAATCCTAAACTGAATGATTTTTCTCCGGATATCTAACAACAATAGTTTACCTTGTCCCTCTTTTACCCAATTTTGCTCCATTAACTTGGGATCGACTGACCCAGTAACCCTAACAAACATTGATCTAATTACGTTAGCCAGCACAAAAACAACCGCTACAAAATTGACCAAACTTTACACTGATTGGGTAATAATAAATTTTGAAAAATGAATGCTTAGAATCAATAAAAGGGCAAAAACATAAATGGGATTGCTGTTTGTTTGGTTATGCAGAAACTCAAAAGGAGAAGAATGAAAAAGAAAAGTACCTGCGATCAGGAAGAGTGAGGATGAAGTCAAGTTGAGCACCACAGTGTCTTAATCAAAGGGCGGTTGAAGAAAGAGAGAGATACAGATCCTGATTACCGCCTGCTTCTTGAATCTTAATCAATGCGCGCCACAGATTTTGGAAGGGATCAGGGCGTCGTCGATCGGGTCTGATTTGGCCTTGCTCTTTTTAATTTAAACTACAAATTAGATTTTCTAAACTTTGTATTGTGTCTTGATAAAAAATTAAAATTAAAAAAACGAAAGGTCTGTAGTCTGATGAAAATTCTATCTGTACCCTTTCGATTGCTCTGAATACTTTTCTATTGTTGAAATTCCTGTTAATACCCTACATCTAGAAATTTGTCTAAATTTCTTATTTTACCCTTAGTCAATTAAAAAATTAAAGAATGAAACATATAATGATTTATAATTCCACTATGCATCATCGAATGACAAATCAACTCACCTCAATATTTTTTGTTTTGGCTAATGATTTATTGTAGTAAATTTTGGTTTTTTTAAACTTTTGTTCGTATTCTTTATTTTTGTGATTGCGATTCGTTTGACGAACTAGTGCCGAATGATTCCAAAATGTTTGACAGGTTTATATCGAACAACCAAAAAATGTTTGGCAAATAGCTACCGAATCAGTGTGTATTGTTTCGCAGATACATGTTGAACCAATTTTTTTATGAAAAAAAAAATTGGTTTCATTCCACAGTGTTCTACCGAAAAATTTGGTTTCAATACGCAAATATATGAACTAATAATTTGCTCTAACTGACGTAGTATATCAAATCCAATAATGACATTGGTCAATGAAAACTATTGATTTTACTTGTCAGCTCCAATTAAAATTTGACTATGTCTAAAAAATA